>JAVCKT010025432.1:0-17143 GCA_032273925.1 Rhynchotus rufescens | reverse complement strand
GGACAAATAGTACCATACTAAAGCATTGACTAATGATAAATTAAGCTGCCAGCTTATGACTATAACATAAGTTAGTTAGCAACAATTATAAAACTAGCTAGCACAGGGTTACAGTTGGAGCTGGAGTTGGCGATTTTGCTTAGTGACCTAAATATATTTCCAGAAAGCCAGTATCTGAGCTCACTATAAGGAACTCTAGGCTCCAGTGAAAAAACCCACAGCTCTTTGACTAATTTAGCTGTAGTGCCCTGGGCCCTACACTTCCCTCCAATAATTCAGTTTTAACTCCATCATAAAGATTTCTGGCATAAAGATTTCTAGCAGCCACAGAATTAATTGTGCCTCTAAACCCATCCCTAGCACTGTATGCTTTGCAAGATCCTGCAATAAGGCTAGTTCTTCTTCATCCCTTATCCTGAGGGAAAACTCTTTCCCCAGCCTTGGCCTTGTTATAGTGGCTCACAGCACTACCAATAAGATGGGCATTTTTGCCAGCTCTGGTTCTTATCCTTATGGTGCCAGCCTCGCTCTTTAGTCCATTCTGCAATACAGAAGCAGTTCCTAAAGTGGGATGTGATTTCCCATGAAGATGCATGACCTGGGCTGCATGAGAAATCCTGAACATTTCCATTCAGCCTTTGCCTCTTGCTCACTTTCACTCTCTTATTTTCCTGTTCCTCTTGCCCTTCCCTCAAGCCCACCAGCACCCTTCTCTCCAGCATCCCCGTGGCACATGCATCATGCAATGCTGATGCAATGTGCATGGAAGGGCGGCTGCTCTCTATGTGTGGCTGGCTTGCAGGGCAAGAGCTGCTCCCCTCTTCACCTCTCCCTTGCTTTTCCTCACCTCTCCTTTCCGGAAGGCAGGAAAGTGCAGAGCTGCAGCTACCTTTACCTCAGGCCATCGGGCCGTGTCTTCATGGGGAATTTCAGCATAAGTGGGACTGCTGGATACAAGGAAGACTGTGGGCCTGGAGACAGCCAGAGACACCCACTGCGTGGAAAGAATAGATGGGTTCTGGAAAAGGGGATCCAAGCACTAGAGATGAAGCAAGAGGCAATTTTGAAAGTCTGCATTTGCCTGGTTTAGGCAGCTAATCTGAAATAGTGACCAGTATTCAGTTTCCTGACCCACCACAGATACATGTTGACATCTTGGGTAGGTTTTACTGCTTCCAAACAGCTGAATTAATACAGGAGCACCATTTTTTTTCCTAAGAGAGGCATAAAAGAAGCAACAGAAGTTTACTGTTCTTCACAGTGAAGAGCTCAGATGGGGGCATGTTATATGCATAATCAACTAATCTTTGTGCATTTCATTGTAGGAGAGCATTATTTAAGCAACCCTAAAAAATAACATACATATCAGAAACTTGTAACCAAAAATAAATAAATCTGGCATGCTTAGGCCATTTTGTGAAGAAAATTATTTAAAATTTTATTTCTACTGCATCTACCCAAATACAGCAGCTGGAAAATGGTGAAAGATAAAGACTGAAGCAGTTTTTTCTAGTGCCATTCCTTGGCACTACTAAATGATTCTTTTTTTTTAACAAAGCAGATATCTGGTAACTTGTTACTAATGTGGATTCGATCTTTGATAATTCAGAGAGACTTTTTGCACTTGCCTTAAAGACCTAGTGCAAGGTGAAAGCAGTGTTAAATGGGGCTTTCTCTCTCCATTTTCACCAGGTGCCAGGGAGACAACATGGGTGGGTCATGGAGGCCTTGCTCATAGAAGGTACCAATTGGTTCAGTTGGTGAAGTCCAGGCCAGAGGGTAGCTGAGATTTATGCTGAAAACCACAGCTTGCTTTTCCCTTAATCTTTAGGCAGGTGGGTTGGAAAACATGGTCCTAGCCAAGCCACCACAAGGGAGATTCTGAGGCAGACAGCTACTGCGTTAGAGAGAAAAGAACCTTGAACATCTTTAGTTAGATGAAACTATATGCTTCCTGCAGAACTGCTAAGAGTGACAGTTAAAACAGAGGAGTATTTAACAGGAAAGCTGTCCTAATTCCCAAGACTGTTCTCCTTGTCTTGGAAGGGGCGATGTGCAGAGCCCGCAGAGCGAATGGGCCTGGCGATCGGTGCAGGCGAGTCGCAGCTCGCCGGGCCCGGGGAGCCGGGCTCCCCACCTGCGAGCCCTGCGTGCCAATCCACAGCCCCTGCGTCTGCCACCTCCCCGAGCGCTGGGTTTACACACTGGTGACGTTTGCTCTGCTCGGTCGCAGCTCATCAGCACGCTGGCGAGCAGAGCGGGGTGGCCGCTTAAAAGGCAGGCCTATGTTCTACGCTATCAAAAATGTAAATAGCTGATGTCATTTTGGAGCACTGTTGGGGAGGAGGGATGAGGGGGAGTTATCAAAGGGCTTGGAAATAGCTGCAAGACTTGGGCCAGTCTGCCTCTCCGGCAGTCCACAGCACCCAAATTAGCAGTTAATGTGAGCAATGATAACGTGAGCACGGCCTGAGGGCTGTGAAGGAAATCTCGTCCCTTCCAGTTTTGAACTGAGGTTCTCATTTTCATTGCTTATAATTTACGGCTTACAAATTTGCTTCTAGGACTTCCACAGCTTCTACTTTTAATTTACAGCTATTGAAGTAACTGTTAGACAAGGTAAATGTACTGCTTCCTCCTTACCCTTATGCTTGATCAAAATCACTGTCACATTGCAGGGTTTTTTAGGTCATTCTGACAGCCACTTGGCCCATCAGGTAGGCAATTACTTCTCCAACTGCATAAGCTGCCTTCCTTGAAAGGTTAACCTGGCATTCCAGCTTCAAGTAAATGGTCTTCTTAGGGCAGCAAGAGCAGGCATGTCCAAAGGACAAGCATGGACTTGTTCGGTCAGCAGTCCTGCCTTCCCTCTTTCCTCTTTTTCCCCCTTTCTGATAGCACTGCACTTTACTCCGACAGAAAGATCTGACCCATGAACCATTCAGCCCATGGGCAGGTTTGTAACCAATGAGTTAAAAAAAGCTAAATGGTCTTCAGTTGAACATGTAAAGGCTTCAGTGTGCTGCCTGGTGCATCACGGATGTCTTCTTCAGAGCTGCAGCGTGTCAACATTTCATCCGACTAGAAATTACATTCCCTGTTGAGTGGTGCCTCCAGAAATTGCAGGGAACAGCAGTAACTTAAAATACCTACACGTTTGATATGAAATACGAAAAACACAACTGGCATTATTTTCTTTTTTTTTTCCTAGGTCTTGGAAATAGTTCAGCCTACCTTCTAATATCAGTTGAACAAATGAATACATTTCTATAGGCTTTGGAGCCATGAAAGGTCACCTGTTTTCAGTGTTTGAGATTTGAAGAGGTTACGCTTATTTCCAAATTGTCATGTTTATTAAAAAAAAAAGTTAACTTTTTTTTAAAAGCATTTCCAGTACAAAACCAGTGCAGAACAAACTGCCTTAGTCAGAGCATTTGTCATTTTTTGGTCATTTTTTTTGCTGCTGAAATACAGGAATGCCAGCTGTGCATGCAAAGGCTGAGCTCTGAGTGGCAGGTACATTACGTGAGGTGAGGAATACGTGAGGTGTGTGAGGATTCTCAGACCTTTTCCAGACCTGCAAGCTTGGCTATCAGCCTGCAGTAATAGGAGGTGCTTAACTGATTGCTAACAACACACAGGACTTTCGGATCTTTAATCAGTGATAGACAAAGTACAGTATGTGCTGTAAGCTGTATTTCTTATTCAAAGAAGAAACTGTCCAAACAGGGCACATAAGGTGTGCACAGAAGGCAGCTAGATGAAACCAGATTGTGCTCCCAGAACGCTCTTACTCGAGGCTTTAACGCTGCCACAACATTATTTCAGTGTCACCTGAAGCATCTGACAGTGACAATTTCAAATGCAACCAGCTATCAACAGTACTGATTCAAGAAGCCATAACAATCTCAGGTTTACAGCAGACAGTAGCTAAGCCTGTCAGTGACCTAAATAAAGTAGATGAATGAATGCAACCGTCTGTCACATGTGCATTGTGTGCAACAAAGGTAAATTTAAGTTGAGCTAAGGATGTTTTAAGAGCAAGTGTGCAAAGCTGAGCTTCTGAATAGGTATTATGTCCTATCAAGGACTCATTGTTTAGCAGATCCTATATCTAACAATGCCTCATTGTGAAGGCTCCAAAGATCAGTGCATTAAATACCAGTTTTTCAGACCCCTTCACATTTTCAGTGTCTTCCAGTGCGGCAAGCACTTGGATATCTTTGCTCCTCTCATACCTGTGTGTGCATCTATTGGCTGTGTCTACCTTATTCACTGGATGGCAGAAACGGCTCGTATCAGCGGGTTCAATTCTGCACGAGTTTTATTTTACCCCATTCCAGAGAAATCTCCTCTGTAGGATGCTGGGAAGCTGTTGCGCACATGAGAGTGGAAATTTGGATTTCACAAATGATTCCACCCGGATGGCTATTTCAATTGGAGATCAGGAGAAATATCCGTGTAAGGACTCTGTGTGTGGTGTGTACATTTATGTCTCCAGGCTCTGTGTGTGCACCTGGAGGGAGGATACGGCCTTCTCTAAGAGGAAAGATGCTGGCTCACTATACAGTGTATAAGAAGTGGCTCCATGCAATGCTGCAGTGAGTTTGGGGCAGTGCTGCTTTCTTGATGACAACTACGTGGAAACGCTGTGATGGGATTACCAGAAATCAGTGGAGGGCTGATAACAGCACCGAGGAGAGAGAGGCATCGGGATGCAGAGCTGCCAGCTGAGGGATCTCCACATCTGCTGCGGAGAAGGTGAGACCTAGCTGTGGATTTGAGCACCAATGTAATAAATTGCAGCAAACATTTGATTTCCAACAACTCCACTGGGAGATGTGCTCTTGAGACTGATCCTTGACACTGGTTGGAGGCGGGAGGGCCTCCCCAGTCTTTCAGGTAGATTAAAATGAAGATTTCCAGTTCTCCCAGTGGCACAGCCTCAAGCCAGGGAGCCCTTGGGGGCAGGTTAGAGGAGGAGGAGGAAGGCGGAATGAAGGGGGAGGAGGTCCTTGTAACCACAGCATGGGCAGGTTTTGTGTCTCTCGCTGCTTTCCTGACCTCTGCACAGGTACAGGGAGTCTGCTGGGGTCTGGACAAAACTGAAACTTCTGCTCCCTTTGCAGGAAAAGGAAGGGGAAAGAAGATTACTATAAATTCCCCTTTCCTGTTATTGAAAAGTAATATCTAATAAATGTCGCACAGTGACTCTGACCAAAACTTTCCCTGGGCTTGTCTCCCAGGCTAGTTTTGCTCAGTTCTGCATCTTAGCCTTTGTAAACATAAACCTCTGCCCTAGCTTTGTGCCAGCTCCACACAGCTTAATAAAGCAATTCCTTTAATCAAAATCTGCACGTTTACACATAGCTGAAGCTGCTCCGAAACAAGTCAAATGTACCAACGAACGAGGCATTGCAAATTCTTGATGTGTGCTAGGCTTGCCATTTACAAGCGTGTCTGGGTCTGCCCACATACGAGGGACTAAATTCAACTGTAAAGCACCAGAAGTCACTGTGGAACATGGTCATGTGAAACCCACCCTATGAAAGCATAGCTCAGGCTAAAGATGTTTTCTTTACATGCATATTTGGGTGCTCTTGCCACCACATTAAGTTAATTTATTTATAAATGGCTCCCTAGCTGAAAAATTTCCCATTAGAGAAAAAACAGTACAGTAAAACTACTGCCAGTTCCTCCATCCTCCTCTTCCAAAAGCTTTACAGCAGTGTGAAGAAGGAAAAAGTCAGAATCTGATTAGGTTCAAAGGCAGAAAACCCCAATACTCAGGTATTTCAGACTAGTTCTTACTTCTAGGTCAATACCAGTGAGAGATTGAGCTCTGATATTGAGCCAGGGCAATGTAACATTTGAATTTCAACATCAGCTTTGAACAGCAATTTTATAATGAAACTGCAGTCCTCCAGGGCTGCTCAGCTCTGCAAGTCAGCAAAGGTTTTTCCAGCTTGGGCTAGTTTAGAACAGCTCTAACTGCTTTACATTTTGTCAACACAAAAACACTCTCCACTGTGTCTTTTCCTGGTGCTCAGTGGCCCTGATTTTTGGCACCACCCCCCTCCTTCCCTAAAAATGGTAGAGTTTTTATCTGATTAGCTCTAAGGGATCTTGATAACTACTCAGATCTAGTTATTTCTTGAATTCATTGCTTGGAAATCAAATATTACATCACAAGGCCTTAATCCTGTTCCAAATGAAGCCAAGGACAAAACTCGGATTTGCTTTGGTGTGTGCAGGATAAGATCATAAATCCCTGAAAAGTTGAGTGTCCAATTTTCAAATTAAAACGTAACAACTTAATAGTCACAGGTTTGAGGGTATTACATTTTGCATCTTGCCTGAGATTCTGCAGCTGCATTGTAAGCACTTTGCAAACTTTGATGCTCAGAGGGAGGCTCATTTTCTAGGAGTTCACATCATTATCTATCGGGCCAGTACAAACACACACAATGGACGTGATACTGCTCTGCCTGCAAACAATGCCTTTGGAAAGCTTCAAACAATTTCTTAGTAAACAACTGATCTGGGTAATTACATTTTCTAATCTGAAATGGTGCTGTGACATTGTTTCAGGTAACACATGAATCATGTTAAAGGGTTTTCCTCTGCTAGCGCTGGCTAGATTATCTAAGCAAGCACCAGTCTAAGGATGGCAACCTAAGCCTGATGGAGTATTGTGGTGGCCCTGCAGGTAGTGGCTCCACTGCCTGCTCCGAGACTCCTCCAATCCACTGCTATTGCTGGGCAAACAACTCACCAGGTAATTTAAAAAAACAAAAAATAAATGAAGAAATAGTGAAGCTGTGCCCCGTGATCCTAACTCCTTCTCTCTTGGAGATGAGGCATCAGGTAGGATGACCTGGCTGCATATCAGAATGAAGCTGAGTCCAAGCAAGGGAGCTACAGCTTCGCTTAGCAGGAGAAGGCAAACACGGCTTTGATGACTTTGCACTTGCTAATGAACACAAATGACCCAAAACACAATGAGTGCGTCTCCCACCATCTTTAAGCCAAGTTGCAGTATAATGAAGTGGCTGTCAAATCCTCACCACGACATGGGATTGTATTAACAAACCAGTCCACAGTTATTACACAAAGCATGATTTAACATAGAAGAGGCAGCTCTAGCTTTCTGTTTTGTTTGGTTTTGTTTTTTACAGTAGTTACAATAGAACTACAGAATGACCTGGCCCTACAGGATTTTTTCTATTCTTCGATCTTCTGTCATGGATGCAATCTGTGCACTGCTTAATTTTTGTTATCATTGCCTTGGATACCTCCCAGCTATGACTGTCATGATTAGATCAGTATTAAGTTAATTACAAAGGGCTTTACTTAAGATAAAAATGAAGAAGTGATCCAGAACAGTGAGAAATGCAGTGCTGAGGATGTCTGGCAAAGGCCCTTCAAACACTGAGCTATCTTCTTCATTTGAGTTTTCTTTTTTTAATCCAGATGTGTTGTTTTTGTCAAATCCCAGAAATTAGATCCGTCTGTCACTTCAGAGTCCACTCCTTGAAGCCAGTCTCCTCACCACCTTCAGCCATGATCTCTCTTTACTGCCTTCAGCAGTGACATTTTTAACTTAATTCCCAATTTAGTCCTGGTGATGGTTTGCCCTGAGTCAGACTCCGAGGTCTCCCTTGTTTCCTCCTCAAGGCAAAATGAACAAAGGACATCAGCATCTGGCTCTGTTCCCGTGTTCTTCTCCCACTCTGGGGTATTCCCATCCTGCAGTGTGAACACAGAATCACTGACTTGCTTATGGTAGAGGGGGCATTTAACCTCTCCTCATCTTTGCTTACTAGGCTTGGTAGAGCATTAACTGTGATTTAGGGACTGAATCTCTCTCAGCAGAAGTAAGCAGAGCAGCTCCTATAAATTTCATTAGGAATATCAGATCTTTTCTAATTAGAAAAGCAATCATATATTGCTGACGCAACTGATTATGTGACCTTTCAAGAAGCTTTTAAAAATAATCCCAAACATTTCCACATATTTTTTGAGACTACTGAATAACAAATATATATGTCACATGTGAACAGATATTTCAGTATCTTCAGTGAAAAACAAAGTTTTCCACAAATTATACAAGGTTTGCTCAAAAATTTAGCCGCCAAACTAAATTTTTTTTCAGAGACCATGGTCTGTGTATCCAACTGTTTGATTCATAATTTATGGACATTCCTCGAGGAGAAGCCTGAAATTATTGGCATCAGGGAAAGTACAAATGTCCTGTTTTTTCCCCCCAAGCTCTGTCTTCCTAAAAGATTGTATTAGCATTTCCCTGAATTCTGTCAACAGAAAAGGAGATACGGTATTCAGCAAGGAACTCAGCTGTGTTTTCTTTCTGACACATGTTGTAAAGAGCAAATACCACCAGTTACTGGTCTTTCCTGCATCTACATCCATAAATTCTGCTTATACTCTAGAGTAGAAGAAAAAAGAGGAAAAAAAAAAGAAAGGCAAAAGAAAAAAAGACACCTCTTTACATCTGAACCCTACCAGAGTAGAAATGGATATTTCTGGCCCATTTCCATGAAGTGTCATTAGAAAGGTCAGGAGGGACTAGCTGTTCTCTTCAAATGATGAAAAATTCTTATATCTCTTTTGCTGTCCTCTCTAATTATTTTGTAGAGGCAAGAAAATAGTATCATAGAATCATTATGGTTGGAAGATTATCAAGTTCAACCTTAAACCACCATGCCTCTTAAACCACTAGCTGAAGTGCCTCATCTACACGTTTCTTGAACACTGCCAGGGACAGTGACTCTACCACTTCCCTGGGCAGCCTGTTCCAATGCTTGACCACTACAATCCTGTAGAAATTCTTCCTAATGTCTAACCTGAACAAGTTGTACCTGGTGCAACTTGAGGACATTTCCACTTGTTCTGTCTGTAGTTATTCTGGAGATGAGATCGACCCCTGCCTCACTACAGCCTCCTTTCAGGTAGCTGTAGAGAGCAGTGAGGTCTCCCCTGAGCTTCCTCTTCTCCATACCATATAACCCCAGCTCCCTCAACTGCTCCTCATAATTTTTGTGCTCCAGCCCCATATAAAATTCTGTCCTTTCTTTTCACAAGTACTTATTTTCTTTCCTAATGGGACAACCACTAGCAATCTTCTCTGTTAGCTTTTGGCCCAGCACTGGATAATTTGCCCTTATATCGCCAGACACATCCTATTTGGGACTAACTACTTAGGGATTGGTTGATTCTAAATCATAGAGATTATGTTGTGCAGAGCTGTTAGAGGCTGTTCTCTGATTCATGTGCTTCTGGCAAAAGTTATAAAAGCCAAAGCTCAAAGGCAGACCAATAGAGAAGACATTCCTGTGGAGGAAGAAATAATAGATTTGCTGATCTTGCATACATTGTAAGTATTTTGGCTGAGAGGAACTTCATAATGTCCAGTAAATCAAACGAAAGGTCTTGCACATGGGGCACAAGAAACCTCTCTAATGATGCAAGCTGGGGACCAACAAGAGGGAGCAGCTTTGCAGTTCAGGACCTGGCCGGGAGAAGTTGAACATGAGTCAGCAGTGCGCCCTTGAGGCAATGGCAGCTAACCACATGCTGAGATGCTTTACTGAGAGAACAGCTTGATTATTCCCCCTTAATTGGCATCTATGACGCTGCGTTTGGAGTATCATGGCATGTCCAGTTTGGGCTTCACCAGTACAATGCACGGATTGCTGGACCAAGTCCATTGGAGTGTCACCAGGACTGTGGGCCATGACATTCGAGGAGAGGCTGAGGAAACTGGCTTTGTCCAGCCTGAAAAAGAAAAGGCAGGAGTTGCAAGGGGATCTAATTATAATCTTCAATTACTCAAAGGGGTGTTACAGATAAAATGCAGCCAGACTTCTCTCACAGGAGCACAGCCAAAAGGCAAGAGGCAAAGGCCACAATATGCAGCCACACAAATTCTGACTGAGTGTTAAAAAAATTGCACAGTAAGATTGGTTAAACACAATTAGAGAGGTTGTGGAATCACCATCCTCCGAGATTTTCAAAACTTCACTGGACAAGTCCATGAGCAATCTCATCTGATTTCATGCTTGCTCTGCACTGAGCAGAGGGTTGGACTAAATGAGCTCCAGAAGAGGTCCTTTCCAACTTAAGTTATTCTTCTACACTGTAAATAGAGTTTTAAGAAAATAGACCTAAATCAGCTTCAGGAGTGGCATGATTCTTTCCTATGCTGAGAGAACAGGCCTGCAGGCTGTTACTAGCACTGACCTCTTAAGGGTTGAATGATTGAAAATCACTCTTGGAAGCAGCAGAGCGTGTGTTCCTGGCACAGCCCTTGCATTGAGCCATTCCCAAGTTTCTCTAAGCGGTGGCCTTATCTGGGTGGAGTGCTGTCACTCAGGCATTTTTTCCTTCAGTTGTCCCTCACCCTGTGCTACCACAATGCATTAAATCCAGTCTCATCTAAAGGTCTCATCTAAAACTTCACACTCCAGAAGTGGGAGTGTGTTTTTTGTAATATTTTCAATTAGATTTTATTTTTTTTATAGTAAACAGAAAGTCATTTGTCACCTTTGCTGACAGAAGTATTGCACAAGTAGAAGGTTTCCAACTATGTACAGATTCCAGTTTCTGACCTGGGCTAGAACTAGGCAACAGTAAGAAAGAATGACAAGAAATATTCCTGTCTCTCACTTTTAGATTAAAATGATTTTACTTAAGATAAATAAGGGACATTTTTTAGTAACTGAGAGGACCTGAGAAAGTAATAGTTAGGAGTGGCTTAACATATTTTATGTTCAGAAATTAATCAGGTAAAATGTGTAGGCTAATTCCTAACTTAAAAGTTCTGATACATTTCTTAGAAAAGTTGTACTTGTTTATTGACCACTCCCACAAATACTGACACACAAACACTGATTTAAAAAAATCTCTGAAAACCATTGAGTTGGATTTTCAGGCTGATCAGTTATAGACAAATAAAATAGATACCTGGTTTTACCTGCCCTTTTTAGGAAGCCAATAGGCTAATAAAGTAGTCTTTTTGTTTTCTATTTCTTTCTTTTAGCAAAAATTATTGTAGTTTGTATTTCCTTTAATGTAAGTATGGATATGTAAACCAATAAACAACAATGCGTGTGCAAGTAGTTGCATTAATGATACATCTCTTCCAAGTTGTTCCTATTGATTTCTCACTGAGTTCAGACCTATAAGAAGAGTAAAACTTGTGATAGCAGTAACAAGAAAAGTCTATGCCTACAATAAATTCTTATGACATCAACATTTTTTTCTTTATATTGCTTCAAGTTCCTGAATTTCTACATTTTGAAGAAGCTCTTCATTTTTTTTCCCTAATATTAGTAGAAATATTATCTTGTGCTCACAAATCTCACATTTCCTCATATTCAAAATTTGGCGTTGACATGCCTGAGTGAGTCATCTTTGCTTATGGGAGGAAAGACAAGAGAATTGTCTACAGTATAAAAATTAACAGCAGGCCCAAGAATAGACACATATGTGGGAAACTACATAATCCTGACACATATTCAGTCTAAATTGCGGCCTCTTAGTCCGGATACAGCTTAAACTCTGAATGCTCATAACATGCTTTAAGATCTCTTCTAGAGACTGTAATATCAAACCCGACCTGCTCAGTAGGTGGGAGAAGAGGCTGAGGTCACATCACAGGACAAGTGTTCTCGGACTTTCCCCTTGGCACACTCCAGATGAGACTTGGACAGGAGTTTACCTGACAGTGGAAGTAGTCTCCAGCTGCTTAAATACTCTCACATGTGATTAAGATAACTGTACTCTCTTAAGTAGACAAAACTTTTTTGAGCTTCATTAAAATATTTTCTACCAAATCAGTTTTGTTTTCAGTTCAGTTTGGGACTCAGCTTCTCCCTAGTCCTTACACTATTTTCTTATATCCAAGTGCGTACACTCCGAGATCCACTAAGGACAGCAATTCCAGACAAAGAAAAAAAAAATCCATTTCATTTTCTAAGGGAACCCAACTTCTAGCATTTGCTGAAATCAAGAACCCTTAAAACTGGGAACACAGAAGCACGTGCTGAAGTTACATGCAATAAGTCATCCAAATAAAAGACCAACAGAATTAGCTCACATGTCCCTAGTTCTTCTCTAAGCAGACCACAGTGTTTAACAGGTCACAGAGTTTAATGCATGCTGCCACATCCCAGTTCTATTGCAATACCTGGCAAAACTCCCATTGATCCCAGCATTTGTAGGCTTTAACTCAAAGTTGGCAAGCTTAGAAAGAAATAAAATAAGGCAGCAATATTTTAAAGTCTTCATGTTAGAAAAAAAAAAAAAAGGGGGGTCTTAGAAGCTCTATATCAGAAGCAATAGCCGAGACTGGAATTTAACTCCAGTTTTATGCATACTTCTAACCTTTACGCCAGTATACTGACCAGTTTCTTTAAATACAATAGAAACTCTGCCACTTTGAAGATAAGCTCTCACAGTTAGCTTAAAACAATAATTCTGTACTTTCTTTCCTGTTTCTAGATTTATTTTAAGTATTAGTATAAAATGTCAGCGTCTGATAGCAGCCAGATCAGTTTGTATAAAAATCGACTGCCTGTTTGTAGTATATTACGGGCTATATTTGACACAGGAAAGCACTTAATCATGAATGCTATCAGCACACCACACCCATCTTTGTAAGTGCCTTATAAGCTAGATTTATCACCATGAACTTGAACTGGATAGAGACAAGTAATGATGAATAATGCAAACCCCTTCTGAGGAGGTAGGGTTAAAAGTGTATTACCCACAGCACAACTGCCAGGCTACCGATCCAAAGCCATGTTTGTAGCTATGAGCTGAGAAGACACACCAGGCTCCGTTCTCCTTAAATTTGTATCGATGCCTGAAGGACGAATTCCATGGGAATCAACAAATCCAGATAAAAAGGGTTCAGATAAAGTGATAGAGTCTGTGTGGTAGTATGTTTGAAACAGATTTCTTTTCTCTCTTGTAGGGATTTTGTGTCTTGGCTCATTTCATTGCTCAGCAGAATTGATAGCTCTCCAAAACCTAAAATAAAAATAAATAAATAAATAAATAAATAAATAATGAATAAAGCATTCTGTCATGAGTTTCATTTTACCTTTGATGTCCAAGTTTTTATCTTTATTGTAGCTTTTGAGCTCTAGTATACCACTTTTCAGATATGTGCACTGCAGATACATCCTAAAACACATACACAGGGGATACAATTACTGTTCCTTGCCCTAGAGCGTGCTACTGTGGTCTCACCTTCTGTGTTTCTGTGTCTATCTTCCCTCATAAGATTTTCCAAGTTTTCTCCTCAAATAGTGAGGATGGAGCTCTGCAGGTCTGTGACTGCTCCAGCAATTCCTCTCTTCCCTTGAAGAACATATATAAAAACTTCTGAAGTGAAGCAATGAAAAGTACTCAAAAAAATACAGCACTCACAGACTAATTTGAGAGTAAGCTGTGATGGTCACTTTGGGATTTATTTGTGCATGTGCAAGTTTTCCACAGAGCCTCAGTACCAAATCTGTGCACATAAAATTTGCTCAGCTACCTATTAATGAGGTTGTTCACAACAACCCAGTTAAGAACCATATCTTAAAATCTGAGCCCTTAGGTATTGCCATGGTTTAAAAAGAGGTATTTTGGTTGGGCTTTATCATCATGTTAATTAAATCTAAACTCAATAGAAGTTTTCCTCATATAGAAAGATATTTTACTCTGTATATCCTGAGAAGCTAAGCAGTGCTTACTGGAAGAGTATCAACCCTGGAAGGATTTGCTTTGCATCCACAGGGGTGCTACACATTTGTATGTATAATGAATCATTTCCCTCGTCTCAAATGCCTCTCACTCAAGCATTGAACATGAAGGCTACTGAACAGCACGCTGAAACCTGCTTCAGCAATCCAAGAGGAGTGGTAATGGCACTACAGGAGTGGTAATGGCACTACAGAGAAATACTATCTGGCTAGAACCTGGCTTTCTCTCTGGTGGGAAAGAAGGAGCTTCTCATTTTCAGTTTTATCTGAATCTCATCTGAAGGACACTTCCTTCAGCGGATGTGTCCCATAGTGCCTGGTGGACTTGCTTGCAGCGCCTCCAGGACAGTGTGCCACCTACCAGGCTCAATCACCGAAGCTTCCTGGTCCATCCACAAATTCCCAGGTGGCCCAATTGTGCCAGATTAGGTTGAGCTAGTATGGCTCAACTAGACTACATAAGACAGAAACCGCTGGACCAAATTTGAAGCATTTACAGAAGGAGATTAATTTTAATAAGTAATGGATATGATTCTTTCCCCCTCTAAGTCACTATGCACAATTGGACACCCATCCATTCAGTAGTTCATTTGTTGACGTTGTTAATGAATAATTTTTATTAAATTAGTGAATTCTATTGCTTTATTCCCTTAATATACTTACTCACCTGCCTAATCCAGTTGAAGAACAAACGGGTTTGCCACCGCTCATGATAAGTTTGAGCATCAAAAGACAACATAACGTATGACATACCTTTATCTTATCACTGTAGCAGTGACATTTTTTTACACAAACCTCATAAGTGACCATGCGAATGATTAGTATCTTAAATAAATACAGATATATTATTGTCTGAGTAAGGCAGTCAATATTGCAGACTGCCCTTTCATTCATTAGAGGTAGTAGTCTGGACGTACTAGATCTAAGTTCAAAACAAAAGGGTGTAGGAAGGAAAAAAAATCCATTAAAGAGACTGGTATTAAGACTTCACATCATAGAAGGAAGAGAAAAATTGGCATAATGCATCTGTAGAGAGTGGGAAATATCCTAAATCATCTCAGTCATACAACTACTTCTGTGACCTACACCTAATGACACAGAAATAGAAAATAAGTGGTTATGTCCAACACCATTTCTGGAGATAACTGTAATGGTGATTGATGACCTTTCCTTAATTTTTCTTTAAATTGAATTTGCATTATTTTTTGCCTCTGACTTTTGTTGTATCCCAAAACAGACCCTAAAATGTTTCTGTTTTCATTACTGCCTATATGTTCTTTCAAACAAGATGAAAATCATCTGGAAAGCGATTTTATAACATGGGTTTTAAACATATATATAAACATATATAACAGGAAGATCAGGGGCCTGAAAATGAAGGCCTAGGAAATCATTCCCAGTCTGTCTTTGTTGCTGTTCTCACCTTCCATGATCTTGCGAGGCAGTGCTTCAAAGAGCCAGAGCTTCCCAACTGCCCTGGTCACTGAATTCAAAGGATGGTCAAGGGCAAGCAAACAGGCTACCAAATGGGAGCCGAGACATCAAGCACCAAGCCCATGCACCAAGCCTCGCTCCAAATCACAGAATCACAGAACCACAGAATGGTTAAGGTTGGAAGGGACCTCTAGAGATCATGTAGTCCAACTATCCTGCTCCAGCAGGGACGCCAAGATCACGTGGCACAGAGTGGCATCCAGATGGGTTTTGAAGATCTCCAGAGAAGAAGACTCCACAACCCCCTGGGCAGCCTGTGCCAGGGCTCTGTTACCCTCACAGGAAAGAAGTTCTTCCTCATATGGAAGAAGTTCTTCCTCAAATGTGTCCTTCTTCACAGTGACAAAGTTCTTCCTCAAATGTAGAATAATAATTTCCTACTGATATCAAAGATAGATAAACTTGGCCAAGGATATTATAATCTACACTGTGTTATATGCTTTTAACTTAATAATAAAATGTCTATAATCTTATGCAGAAGTTGCATGTTTGTCTTTATATGCAAAGGGAAGACAGCCTTTTTAGAAATTGTTCATTACCATTTAAGTTAAGGAGATGTTAAAAAGTTGACAGTGCTCTACCCCAATTGCAGAAATCATTTCCATTAAATTTGTTGACTCTCTCCTCTCTTTTTGTTATTTCAGCTTGGTCACAGACTATTCTTGGACAAGCACATTTCAAGTTCCCGATATTAGAAAACAAGCAAACAAAAAAACATTAGCAGAGAGAAAAAAAAATGAAAGAAATGTATCTCTCCTTTCTGCATTACAACACAGACAAAACAAAGCATACATCCACATTCCTCCCTCTTTGTAGTTCACTTTTAAGTAGTGCCATGTCCAACAGCTGGAAATGTCTTGTCATATTAAACTCTGTGCAAGGATGTACCAGAGATTCTAACTCCCTTGGGTGGAATGTAAAAAATTCCTCACTTCATAGCTGACATTCCTACTGCACTGAGTCATTTTGCAACCCAGACAGTATCACACAAGTGTTGTTCAAATATCAACAGACATTGTATTTTTTTCCAACTAAATAAATATTGCAGTGTTTGTTGGATATGAAGCTCACTGGCCAAAATGTGGGGACCTGCATTAAAAAAGAGTAGCTCATAATCACCATTTGCAATTAGAAGAGGTACTTCCCTCTTATCCAGATTTCCTTGGGCTAATTATGAACACACAAGCCTGAAGGGGATTCAAAGCCAGAGTGTCACTATTGAAATAGATGAGCACCTGGAAGACATGAAAGTCAATAACCGAGAAGTGTTACCTTCCCATTCTGCCTTTAGCAACCAGCATAACCAGCAAAAGTGCGGTAGTCTGTATTGTTAATTTTTCCTAAGTGTAAGGGCCTCTCTAGGCATGCGAAGGAGAAGGAGGTGGTCAGGAGTAGTCAGCATGGATTCACCAAGGGGAAGTCATGTCTGATGAACCTAAAACAGCCTTCTATAATGGGATGACTGGCCAGCTGGACAAGAGGAGAGCCATGGGTGTTGTCTACCTTGACTTCAGCAACGCTTTCGACACTGTCTCCCATAATATCCTCATACAGAAGCTCTGGGAGAGTGGTCTGGACGAGTACACAGTGAAGTGGATCAAGAACTGGCTGGATGGCAGAGCTCAGAGGGTGGTGATAAATGGGGCCAAGTCTAGTTGGAAGCCTGTGGCCAGTGGTGTCCCCCAGGGGTCAGTACTGGGCCCTATGCTGTTCAATTTGTTCATTAATGACTTGGACGGGGGCACAGAGGGGACCCTGAACAAGTTTGCAGATGACACCAAGCTGGGTGGAGCGGCCGACACTCTGGAGGGCTGTGCTGCCATCCAGAGGGACCTGGACAGGCTGGAGAGTTGGGCTGAGAGGAACCTCATGAG
>JAVCKT010025431.1:0-12735 GCA_032273925.1 Rhynchotus rufescens | reverse complement strand
CTAAAACATCCAGATAATTTATGAATGCATTCAGTATTCTCTTGGAGTGGAAAATCTCATGCAATGTGGCTTTATCATTCCAAATCAGAGATGATTTTGAAAAACCTGTAGAAAGGCTAGTCTTTTCAGCTATTCTGGAAGACCTAGGGTAACATAATTTATTTCTGCCCATTTCTTCCTCACTTTGCTTTCAAATCTTGTAATAATGGAGCTCTGTAGTACACAACCAATTTAAAGCACTGCTTTCTTACATATAAAATTAAATGCCTAAAGCATGTACCTCTTAATGCTGTTAATATTGTTGCTATGACATTAAAACAAGATTCTGTTTCGTGAATTTGATATTAGAACTATGCAAACAGATATAAGGATTTGCCTAAAAACAGTCATTGAGAAAACAAGATTTTGCAAAGCATTAATTTTACATGACACAATTTTATTTTTATCATTCTGTTTGCCTAAACAAAAGCAAACTTGCCCTGCATAATTTTTCCTTTACTGATGTTAGTCGTACAAATATTTACTGACTCACCTAAGCCAGCATTTCAACTAAAACAGCTTTTATCCAGCTAAATAAGGTAATTCAAATGGTCATATACCATTAAAAAGATGAAGTTTCACATACTTCAAAATATAAGTTTATTCCTAGTGAAAGGGGAGGTAATTTATTACACTCCATCTTGAAGTGTGTGTTATTTTTTAATGCACTAAATAAATGCATGTCAACTCAAAGCCAATTCAAATGGCAGTGCTATGTGGTCAGTTTGATCAGAACCTCATTCTGCTGGTTTAGTTCAGGTGGATCTCTAAAGGGTGTTTTATCTGGGTTAGCACTGCAGAAGAAGCATCAATTCTCTTTTTCCTGGAGGAGAGGAGCTGGATCCTAGCTCCCACATATTGTGAAAAACACACAGCCTTATCACTAAAAATATACACAGTCTGCAGGGATATGTGTTTTAACTACAAGCATCCTGACAAACTGGAGAGGACCTGTGCTACAGTGGGTAGGCTAAGGGAGGTCCTCACTGGGCAGGCTGGCTGAGAGGCTATGTATCTAATGTAAATCTATTTGCAAGGATCTTTTTCTCCTCTTCCTTCATTTTAGCTTGATTTTAAAAAGAAAATAAAGGACATAATAGTGTTAGTCACAGCTTTGCTAGGAGGAAGCAAGCACTAAATCTTTCTTCCTCGGAGGCCTCGCTTTATATTTTGGTGATGTGACAAATGGAATCTCAATGCAAATGGGCCCATTGATTATTCTATTTCTCCTCTGCTTTATTTTTTTTTTCTTGAAGTTTTTAGTTTAAAGGTGTCACCCATTTTCTAAGGTCACAATTAATGAGGGCAACCCACGTCCTTAGGAAAACTGGGAACGCCTCTGCAGTGCTGTCCAAGTCTGTGCTAGATACAATATTCCCTAAATTCCACAGAAGTCACACAATTGAGTTTAATGTTTTTGAGCTCAGAGTGAAACGTGCAGAAGAGCAATGACTAACACCAAAATCCCCCTTAGTGTCTACTTTACTGCGGAAGGAGCTGGTTGGGGCACTTTCCCCCTCAGGTCTCAGAGCTGAACAATTTCATCATCCAAGGAAGGGAGGAGAGTTATGAAGAGTCTCCAACTGCTGTTTTGCAAAAGAAATTACTTTCTAATGCCTTTGCATTAGAAGCATCTGTTCTTATTTATTAAGTTTCCATATACAAGGGCATATCACACATTTAAATTCTGGAGTGCTTATTCCTCATTAAAAATAATAATTATAACAACAACAACAAAAAAATCCCGCACATAGAAATGTCTCCAAAGCAAGTGAGACCCAGATGCCTGGCGCTTTGATGAGGTAGTGTCACCCATGTTGGTCACTGTTCAGCAAAGCACTCAAGCACATCCATAAGTCCAGATCACTTCAGTGGACCATTAAGCCTGGGCTTAAGTCAGGTTTTCTGTAACAGCTGTCCTCAACAAACTCATAGTACTGCCTCCCATGCAATGAAGCAGGCAGAAATCTGATTAAAGCTGATGTAAGAAACTACTAGGAAAAGCCAAACACTCTGTACAACAACAAGTTTTATTGATCTCATAAAACTCAGGAACTCTTCTGTTAGCCAGGCACCTATTTTGATTGCCATATGCAGGCAACTAATCTACTAGTTACATATCTAGGGGCACAGAGCGCTCTCACAATAACTCACAGAATTTAAGGAACACTATAAAGAAAGAGTAGCATTTTCCCCACTTGTTCAGATCCGTAAACTTAGTTGCTCACTTGGATACATCAAAGGCCAGTTGGGCTGCTAAAGGTCACTCTTGCTGCTGAATGGCTGGCATGGGCTCACTGAGGAGCAGGGGCTGTGGGATTGGGATTTAGACTTCTGTGAGAGGCTGTAGCTCTCCATACCACTATGAATGTCAGGAGAAACTGTCTTCTCTCTGTGGTCCCTCATCACTCTCATACCCCGGTATTTGAGCAGGGAGTGACCTTCTGCAGTCTTTAAAGTTGTGCTGCTTCATGGAGACTAATCAGGCACATGAGATGTCCAGAGAAAGCCTCTATAGGTGGCAGTAGTACGAAGTGGCCTAGGATGAAGGAGAGGAGGCACTTAGGGACGTGGTTTAGCAGGTATGATGTTGAGGTTTTATGTTTGGACTTGGTGATCTTGAAGGTCTTTTCCAGTCATTATGATTCTATGATATAGAGAGATTCCTTTCCCACACATCATTCATTGAAGCCACCACTATTGTCTGTATAGTTAGCTTTATTTATTAACAGGGTAAGTCAAATCTGTTTCTTTGCTCTCATCCTGGTTATACAAAGGGATAGCTAGTTTCTTGTACTGACAAGTCTTAACTTCAGTTGAAATCAGATACTAGAGGAAATGGGTTGGATTTATGCATGTGTAGAAAGGTTGCTAAAGCAGGATCTATGTTTATTAAAGAGTGTTTGGCAGTTCTCATAGGGTATCTTTACAGCTTACAAACCTTTCATACAAAAAGAGATTCAAAATAAAGTCAAGGATACCACAGAGTTTACAGGTTCATGCAGTTATCCATCCGCAATCCAGTAAAATCCAGTAATCTATCCTTTCGTGGTGGCTTTATTCCCTGGCTTGATTTTACAGCTCTATTCATATGGAAATATATACATTTATATGAATAACTCTGCTTAAAATCAGTGCCATTTTTTTACATGGTTTATACATTTCAGACTCAGGCATTCTAAGAAATAGAGCGTATTTTTTTGTGACATGAATTTCTTCCATTTGCAGAAAAAAATGCAAAGGTAATATTTCTAAGATGAGAGGAGAATACATAATAAAAATTGTTCACCTGAATTTAGAGTCACAAAAACAAGTCTGAAAGAAATGTGAGGTAGTTATCTAGTCCATTTCCCTGCTGAGGTCTGGCCTGAAATAAAATGAATGAAAGATCAACATAAAATAGGTTTTTATTAGTTAGTCATTAGATCTTACATTCTTAGGAAAAAAAAATGTTTCTATAGTGTCAATAAAGGATACCATCGGCAAATGATTTCTTTTCAAAAATTGTTTTACTTCATTCAGTGTGTGCTATGAGATCCCATTTTGGGAACCAAAGAGATTTTGGTAACCAGGTGACTCAGTATGGAAGACAAACACAAATGAAAATATAATTATCTGCCCACTGTAAGTCTTCCATAGTGAGGAAGTATAGAATAAGTAGTAGCAATTAAACACAAATGAAAATATAATTATCTGCCCACTGTAAAATTGCTACTACTTATTCTATTCAAAAAGATATTCTTAGAACATTAGACTCCCATATCCAGCAATGTTATCAGTTACTCAGGGTACATAGTTTACAAGCAACCATGAGTTATTCTTGGAATGAATTAGCTGTAAATCTGTAGTTTCTAATAGCATGGTTTCATTGAAAAAAAGTATTTTGGAATTAGTAATCTTGAACACAAGTTTGATGTCAATAAAACCTTTTCCCTAGGAAGAGTTTATTCTATGTCAATCAGTTTCTCAACTGAGCTTGGAAAGAGAAATAATTTTTCAGCCCGACTTCAGTGAATACCAAAACACAGAATCGTCACCTTCCCATCATTCTGATCCAATCTCTGCAACAAATTAAACCCTCAAACTTTTAAGTAGGGATGACGCACAATGTTTGAGCCTCCCCTTACTGAATTTCTTGAAACAACAGACTCTTGGCATCAAAGATAATTTGAGATGTGATAAAAAACACTAATAATAATCAAAAATTGCTGTTTTCCCCCAGATTCCTTAAAAGATTAAAAAATCTCCAGATTCCTTTTTTCTCTAAAAAAAAAAACTTATGTAGATGAAGTAGAACCCTTCACTACTCTTTATATTTAAAATCATGCTGAATGTTAAGTCTTTGAAATGTCTGCTTTTAATTATGCACATAGCCCTTTTACCATTTAGCAGGTGGAAAAGCTTTCAATTCAAGTGGGAGCTAATATAAACTCCTCTCAGCAAATTTTCTCTAAAAGGATTATCTTTCAAGGCTGCCTGTATTAAAACAAGAGTCTAGGTGTGCTCAAGAGAGAATTTTTTTCTTTCAGTTAATTGCACAAGGGTGTTCTTCTATATGCTAGTAAAAATCAGTAAAATTTAAATGTCTCATTCTCTTTTCTGTCTGCTTTGTTATCTGTTGACTCACCAGCCACATGGCTGTACTGTATTGTGGTGAAACGACTCATTGTCTTTGTATCCAGCTTGGCATAATCAATGTAGACCTGCCATTAGTTCTCATTCGTTCTTACTTTCAATTGAATCTGTCAGGGAACCCTTTTTCCCCCCTGTTTTATAGCAGTTTTCTCTTTTTTTTTTGCATTGTCTATGGACAGAGTGAACACAGCTGCATACACAGGCGTGACTGAAAGTCAGGCATTCAAACTCCCTATTTCATTACAAGTTTGCATGTGCCGAAGGGCTTTTGCGCACAGGCTGCTTGCTGACAGACATAAGGAGGTAGAGGTTTGAAAATTCCTGGAGATATTATTACACTATACCAAGAATATCTGTCAAGAATTTGGAAAAATATTACAGATGCAGAGTTTGATCCTTTGGAGTGACTCAAACTGCTTTGGAAAAGTTCTGTTCAAAAAGACACAGCTGATTATAGACTAAAAGAACACAAAGTTTTTAAAGTCTTGATTCAAGAAAAGGCAGGCCCTTAATACATGTCTAATTGCTTTGTTGAATAAGTGTCTGTTTAATTAAAAGACCAACCAAATGAAACCAACCAAACAGCCCAAACCTCCTGTGAGCTTGTCATCTCTTTGGTTCCCTGTGCAATTTGTTTCAGTGGCCTGGATGGAAGAGGACAGCTAAGGAGAAGACAAGCTCTGTGCTTAGCAGAGCTACAGCTTTAAGAAAAGTTAATCTTCTATGACATAGACTTCAAAGCCAAAGTACTACATAGGAGTTTTTCCAGCTCAGGCTCTGAGTTCTGCTAGCAAAGCAGGAACAACTCTCAAAGGAGTAAAAGCATCAGACACTATGTATCATGGGCTCTTTATTTATTTATTTAATTAATTTACAGTAAGATTTCCCATAAAAAAAGAGATGATACTTAAGAGGAATATGGTCAGGAACTTGTTATCACCTTGAGAAGTATCTATGAGCTGGTGAACAGCAAATGCTAGAGGAGAGGGAAGTATCTGTGATGAAAGGGTACTATCTGCATTTTGCTCAATAGGGCTGCTTAAAAAAATACAATAACAACAATTCTTAATTAACTGTCCTGAAGGTTGTTATATTTTATACTGAACATCTAAAAAGATAGTTTCTCATATAGCCATTAACATTTCTCAGATCAAGTGACCAAGCTCTCTAGCTATAGTAAAGAGATGTCACTGTCAATTTTCTGTAGATGGAGACGAAGCCAAAAATTCAAAGTAGGGTTTAAGTGGGGTTTAAGATGGGTATAAGCTCCTTGAAAAGCCTTTCTGAACAGCTGGCATGCAATGTAAGTGTTGTTCAACCAGCATATAACAATCCTATATGTGCTCCCCTTACACGAACATCTTCCTGAGTAGCCCCTTAATCCCCTCTTTGACACCGAAAACCGTAGGCCCGATGAGATCCAGACTAAATGAGGCATGCACAGCACTATGAAAATACTTACATGTGGCAGTGAAACCCAGCAAACTTAAAAGAGAAACAAATTCCTACTCCCAATCCCCACCACACATGGAGTAGAATAGTAGGAGTCTGCTATTAAAAGCCTTCTCTACCTGCAAGCTGGTGATGAAATATATGGTTATGAGACTCTCAGATGCCAGTACGTCACCTTATTGTGTATAACAAGATGATGTAAAAATGGTGTTCATTTACGTAATTGTTAAAAATTATGTATAATTTCAATAAAGATACAATTTCAATAAAGTTAAATGTGTGAAAAAAAATTAGATCAGTATATGCATCAGTTAAAATATCAAGCAGTATTTCTTAAACATGATTGCTTATCATCATTTCAGAAGTCACTTACCAGTACAGTGTCTGGATACTTACATAGGATAGTGGTGTAAATAGTGTTCCAATGAAGAGGGCTTTTTTTTTCTTTGGCCAGTACCTGCCTTACACTTTTAATAATAAGAGGAAATATTTTCTTTAAAACAAAAAAAAAGAGGTTGAAAGTAGCCCACAGACCTGAAAGATTTGTTTTTTTCATTTGAAAGAAATTATCTCTATTCTTCATCCTGTTGTATTAAATGGTGCTATGGTGAGAACTAGTGGTCTAAAAATTATCAGGTTCCATATAATAATATCAAATATGTACTGGTTTCCTTAAGTACTATTGTAGTGCTACCAAAGTGAAGCAGAGATAAAGCTTAGAGGTAATAAAACTAAAAGTAATTTGAGGGGCTTTCTTGGTTTAAGTCAAAACTTTAATGGCATTTGGACTTTTTTTCAAAGACATGTAATTGCTCAGATGATGAAGCTGGACGTTGTGGCAACAGGCACATTGGAAAGAATGTCCGTCACTTCTCACCTGTCTTTCTCAAAATGTTCTGGCAGCCAAGTATGATATTTGAGACAGGTTCAAAAGAATGCTTCTCTTCTCAAATAAAAGGAAGCTTTATTCAGATATTCTTTTTAAATCTGAAGTCCAAAAGAGGCCACGTACTTAACATCGTCAGAAGTTAGGCTGGATTGAAATTGAAATATTGGAGTCAGCACGTGTGCTGCTACTTCTTTTGGCACTACAATTAAAAAAAGAAAAAAAAAAAAAAGAAGGTCAAGGCTGTTATTAAATCATCCACAGGATTCAATTTTACGCAGTGCTCAGTGACCTGAAATGCTAGGAAGGCAATAAAAGTAGAGAGCAGAGCCTCTTGTGGGAATCTGCATATGCTACCTGACAAACCCGTGGCTTCCTGACATCTGCTGAAGCAGCAGTACCTGCAAAGTCATGTCACTGCTCAATGTTTTTGGAGAACAGTGGAATTCAACTTCTAAAAGACAAACATCACAAATACCCTGATATATCACCTGGCATCTGTAGACAGTGGAATCACTTCTCATTGCAATGCTGGGTAAAGATAGACCTAGAAAGACATATTTAAATTTAAATTAAAACAGACATAAACATACATCTTGCTCAGAACTACCTTCCAAATGTTCAATCTATGCAGTGAGTTTCAAACGTATCATTTGCTTTTTGCAACAGGCTGTTCATGATCAAAGAATAACACTAATATTTAATCTGATTTGGAAATGATCTTCTTAAAATCTGGGAGGAGGGTGCAGAGTGCAGGGAAAGAAGAGGGGGGAAAAACCATCTACTGTAGTGAAAAACAGTACAGATAATGTTTTGCTTTGGTAACTGAGATTTTTTCCCAAATTTACAATTTATTTTTCTTTTTTGGTTCCCCATATTTATTCTTCTCTAGAAAGTTGGGAATTTTCACAGAACAGAAACAGACCCTGTAAACATGTACTTTCATTTGAAAGGAATAACAAAAAAAAAAAAAAAAAAAAAAAAAAAAAAAAAAAAAAAAAAAAGTTGAGTTTCAGTTGAGAACTTGTTTTTTTTTTAACTTGTTTTTGACACATTGGCTATTCATTTTTTCTTTATGGTTACCAGCATCATGTTTTATTCCTTTTGGGGAATTTGAAAGTTGCAATCTAAACTGGCTTCAGTCTTTAAGATAATTAGATAATTAAGACAATTAAAAAGAGCAAAGCTTTTTCTACAGCTCTGTTTTGATCCAGAGTCACAGCAAGACTTTGAAGCAAAGTCCCCTGCTTGTCCCCATCTACTGCACCTGCCTTCCATTCTCAGTGGCTGTTATGGTTGCACACAAAATGCATCCTAGGTCCTAATGGAAACCAGACCCCAAAGCAACAGCTCCAACAACTTCAGAGATTGCAGAGATGTTTTGTCCAGCATACCAGAATAAATCTTGTTCAAAACAAAAGCACTGTGTTGCCTTTGACATTAGAGATTAGGGAACTGATCACCATCTGCCTTTACAGCAACAAATTACTTGATAATGTAGAAGTAGCAAGCAGGTGTTAAATGTGGATTTAGAATTGGCCAAATAATTTGTTTTCTCTGCTGGAAAATTTAAGCTTTCAATTTAAAACATGTTAAAACCTTTAATAACAGTTACGTGATTACTGTTATTAAACTTTCATTTTTTTTAACTTTCTACTGAATAGTTCTACTCTATAAAGCACTTTCATAGTAATAACTAAAATACTTGTCAACAGGTGCATTTTACTATGCATTAACCTTGTCTCTTCTCACTGCACCCAATTCATTAACACTTTTCATTAACATGGTTGTGTTTCACCAGGCATCTTCAATGACTGAGAGGGGAGTTTTGCTCTTCTGTAAGTGTTCAGAGCAACCTAAGGATTGAGTCATTTCTCTGGTGATTTCTTCCTATTATTTGGAAACCTTTCCTCTCACCACTCCTCCAGCTCCAAATGTTCCTGTCTTGTCTTTTCCTTCTTTTTCTCCTGTGACTTTCTACACAGTTACACCCTCCATGGTGAAGTAAAACGTTTACAGTGTCATTGCAGACCTCCCTACAGTGGAGGCTGGCCAGCATCAGCCACTATCCCAGTGACGTTTACTGGCTCAGTGAACCAAGGTCATGCAGGACTCTTCCTTCCAAGATTTCTTTTCCCATAGAAGTAGCTGCTTCCCTGAAGAATCATTCATATGTGGAGAATAAAACATCTGGATGCTATACACAGACTGCTGTTTTAATTCATAAACCAATTAGTGACACAGAAAATTAAGAAAACCTTTAGGAGTACCTGCGTTAATTCTGGGGTACATCTAATCACTGTGCACAGTTTGGGTTCTTATGCTTTCTTAGGCACAATCATGGAAAGCTTTCAGAAATGTCTATAAAATGGACCTGTTTTTCTCTTTTAAGACAGATCAGCTGTGTTTTTCTAACTTTTATTTATGGGTGGGGAGGCAAATCTCTTAAACTGCTTTTTCCTCATCAATAAACCATTTGCAAGTTTTTTCCTCATTCAATCTCTGTAAACAAGGACTTATGTAGCATATATCACCCTTCAGGAGGCTTGCAGATTTCTTCATTTTCAGGCTTTTCTGTGAATTCTTCTCATCACTCAAGGTTTCTGAGACCCTTTCTCTTGTAGTTCAAGAGGTAGGTGAATGACAGAAATGAAACCTCAAGACTCAAAAAGTTGAAAAGCCAAAATTCACCACGCTCTTACATCAACTCTAACAGAAACTTGGAAGGAGTGGTATGGTGCAGAGGCCATACAAAACGGCAGGCTTTGGTTGTTTGGGCCTGTGCATATTCTGGCCTCTGCAACATGTTAGGGTCTCTGTGATATCCACTCAGAGTTGGCAATATTGACAAAGGTCCCATGGGAAAAGTCTGTCCTTCTGGATCAGCAGTGAGAGACCAGGTGAGATCCTTAGGACATCTCAAATGTCACTAAACACCTGTATTTAGGCAAATAAATCGATACTGAAATGTAGTACTCCCATTCCAGGAGGCATGATTCTGGTTAAACTTACACTGATGCCACTCCTGAGAGAGCTAATGAGATAAGGACCAGTTTTTCGACTCCATAAGCATACAGAATTACTCTGTAAAGTGAGCAGGCAAACCACAGTGTTGCCTCATTAGATTTTCGAACATAAATCATCTTTCTTTCTCCTTTGAAATCATTATACTTAATAAAAATCATTAATTTCACAATATTCTTATTTATTCGTTTTCCTAATGTATTAAGGCCTCTTATTGTGCTTTTAATGTTCTTCCTGTAACTAAAAAGGCTAGGAAAAATTAATTTTTCACAATGCATATTCTAGAACCTACATAGTTTTAGGACATGGAGGTTTAAAAAAGAAAAATTGCAACATTTGAAATATGAAACATTAAAAAACCTCACAAGCCTTTGCCACTCTTGAGTTACTAATGCTATACTGGATAAAGATGACTCGGTCTAACTTCAAAACTCATAAGAATTGAATGTATTAGAGCATGTGTTCATGGAAAGCTTACATAATTTATGGAAATCTTACATATCTGTTATGCTCTGTATGTGTACCAGGGTCCACTGCCTATTAGTAACATGCAAAAAAGTAACACTCATGGTGTGTAAGTACATCTAATTGAGCAGCATGGCTGACTGTGACTTGATTATTTCAAGAAGGTGTAGAACAACTTGCAGGAGTCTTTTATTGGTAGCAACCATTTTTGGCCTCTGTGACAGAACAGCAAAGGATATTTACAAAGGTGATGAGTCAGCAAAGTAGAAGCTTTCATTCTAAAAAGCTGACACAAAACATTGGTTGTTTTTCCACAAGGAACAATTAAGTCAGTACAAAAAAAGTTTAAAATGGCCATTGCTTTGCTATAACCTTCATAGTTCACTCTCCTTTCTTGTCTGACTTCTGCTCATTAAAAGAAGTGGAGTAAAAGAACAAGTATTACTTTGTGCAGTGTTGGGGCAATAAAAGGTATTTTTTAGGTGCAACTAATCTGACTCTAAAAGGAGTCGCATTGTATTTTGAGGTTGAGAACTTCTGTTTGTTTGATTAGATCTTGGATTAGTGCCTACTGGAGGATGACAAGAGCAATCAAAATCAGTGAAATTGAAAACCTGGATGACTTACAGGCTTTATGGAAACTGGAAGTGGTAAGGCAGTAAGACTCAGTATCTCTCTTGTTTTCTACCTTTTGCCATACTACCAGTGCTTGCAACAAGAAGGCATTTTTGTTAGGCAGGTGGTCGTAACAAAGAAGGGTCACTTCATGGTAATCTAATCTCTGAAAGAGACAGTGTTTTTAAGTTCAGGGAAGGAGAGAATGATTCAAAAGCCCCTCAGGAGAATTAAGCAGCAAAGAAGAAAAAAATCACTTAAAATAATTGTAAAAAAATAGATAATGAGTAGAATATTTGTTGTGTTAAAACACTACATGAAATTACATGGGGAATAGTGATATCATAGTTAAAAAATAAATTTCTTTCAAAACCATTTCTGAAGTTGCCAATCTGCCTTGTTAACTGCTGCTTAAATCCAAGAAGGAATAAAATTATCAGAATAGCCTTACTAGAGTGAACTGTTGTCATCTTTTTATTATAAAAAAAAAAACTTTATTTTTGATTGTGCTGCTTTCCATGGATGGCTTGGGAATGCATAGGATGGGACTTTATAAGCATGGTAAGTAGAGACTGCTTTTAGTATTACAGTGGTGTTGTTGTAGTCACCATGGCATTTCATTTCCAAATGCTAAGGAAAGCTTCAAATCTTTACCAAATCTTCAAGGTTTTATTCAGTTTCCAGATATAGTTCACTTGCTTTCCAGATAGATAAGTAATATCTAAGAAAACTGAAAAAGGTGGGGGAAGCCCTGCATTGTGTGCTATTTTAAAACTCCATTACTCATATTTTACAGGGCATTTGGCCTGCCTACTGTTAATCTCTGAGTTATTTTACGCTTTACACTTCATGTAGCACAGTGCTGTAGAGTTATAAAAGAGGAAAAACTTTACCATCTACAAATTGTCTATAGTACTATGCAAGTACTATAGCCCAATTTACAAGTCTAATTTTAGTCCCACATAATTGTGAATACAGTAATATTCTGCTGGCTAGAAGAGAAGAGGATTCTGCTCTTGTGGATATTTTCGCTTTGATTTTCTCTCCGTTCTGTTTAGAATTTTTAATTTAGATAATTTGTTTTGTGTAGGTAGAAACTTTATCTCTTTCTGGAAGTAGAAACTTCAGGCTTTCCACATATAATTAACAATAATGTTCTGTAACACTGACTAAAGCATATATTCAAACAAGAAATCTAGGAGAATGGCCATTGGTAAGGGACTAAATTCAGTTAAAGTAGGAAGACTGGAAACATCTGGAAGTCTGCTTTAGGAGTCTTGATTTTCTTCTCTTCCCCAAAGTATCATTTTTTACAATGACTGCTTTCATTCAAAGTTCAGGTTTGGGTGGCCAGCAGACCTCACGGGACAGAGGTAAGCAAGTCCAGCAGCTCCATTTGCCCAGCACAATTCTTTTCTCTGCAGGAGAATGATCTGGTTCCCAGCTGTAAGGTAACTGTAAAAAGCTTTCTGTGCACAGTCCCACTTCACACTCATCTTTTCTTGAGACAAATCTCAACTTTTCAGTCAGGAATTCCACCGTCATCTTCTGAGGAAAGATCCCATGGAACTAATTCTTCAGCTACTGGAATTGGCCACTGTTCTGCAGATGAATGTATG
>JAVCKT010025430.1:5363-16985 GCA_032273925.1 Rhynchotus rufescens | reverse complement strand
GGGGGAATCAATATATGAATTATCAGAAAGCCTGGAATAATAACTTATGGACATGGGTAAAGTCTAGGTAAATGAAATGAAAATACTGCATCATGTAAACATAGCAAATGCTTTTCTGCCCTTTCCACATCTGGAGAGCAACTGGGAGAGCTTAAATGCAAGTTTGCCCCTGCTTGCATAGGGCAGAATGACAGTACACTGTCATTGAAAGGAAAACAAAGTGACTCAAAATATGTGATAATTCAGGTTAAAACTGCAGTGATTTGTTTTGAGCTGCTTCTCTTGCATTAGTCTACTTTGAAGTGAGGACAGCCACAGTGTGAAATAACATTGGAATTGCTCCGGTTGAATGTGACTTTCTTGCTCATTAGCACAGCTTACTTGGGAGCTGACTAGATAAGGAAACATGTTGGCAGGTTCTGGCTGTGCTGCTGTAGTTATGCAGCTCATACAAACACGCTCTTCTGAATTATGAAGATAAATCCTGAACCCTTCCAAAAGGGAGGCCCTGTCAGTATTAATAATTTGGTTTGATTATGCCCATTTCAATATGAAAGATGTGCTAGTCTTCATTAGAGCTTAGGATGAGACATCCCAGCTGGGGAAAACCTGTAGCAAGTTGAGTAAGGTGGTGATTTCTTCTGCGGAGTGTGGACTTGAGGAATCTTGTATCTCAGTACCAGGTAGGAGGGAGGTATGAGGAGGTTAATGATGTTCTGGGCCACTCACCACATTCATCCTGAAGAGCAGCTCTGACTTTTGGCACTGTTTTGATTGGAGGTTCCTGCACTGAAGTGTGGAAGCTCTGCGTGCGGGTGTAAGGTGACTTAGGCTTGCAGGCAAGTTAACTTTACAGTGAAGGCATGTTGTATATCTCTTGTTATAACTTCCAGAAAAAAAAAAAAAAAAAAAAAAAAGCTAATTACATATATGGTCTGTTTTGGAGAATGAATTCTGCGTTTCACCTCTGCATAGTTTCCCAAGGGGCTATTTTGTAATGGGGAACTAAGTAGTATAATCTGTGGTTGTATTTAGCACTTTGGTCTTACGACTGGAGCTGCCAGCAAGTAGCAATTACTGTGGTGATTTTTTGATGTGTGCAGCTGACCACAAGGATCTGGCCTATGAACTAATTTCACACAAGTCATAAAAAACCTGCTGGTATTTTTTTCTGTGATTAGTGTCAGGCATGCATCTGAGCTGGTAATCTGGAGAGGAAAAGCTTCATATATCTTTACTAATCTTGTGAGCAATCAAGTGCTCCCCTACTAAAATGGTGTTTAGCTACTTTTAGGATTCAGATATGTTTTTGCCACTAACTTTCTCCACTCTGAGTCGATGCTCTGACAACATAATTGGTAGTAATTGTTGTACCAGTGTCAGTTTTAATAAACCATTCAGGTAGCAGATATTTTACAGACCCAGCCATTTCCTATGTGTCACCAGATAAAACTTTCACATCCCTCAGCACCTGGCTCTTAAACCTACTACTTGCATTTTTCTTTCATGCTATATTTTTTTCCTGTTAATAATAGAGCTGCCATTTCTAATAAAATATGAAACAACCATCTAGGGAAATAACAGCAGTGATGGATGGAGCGAGCGGCACCGCCAGCCTGGGCGAGCACGAGTGCCCGCTGGCTCGCAGCGAAACCGCGCCTGCCACTGAGCGCGAGCTGCCCGGGGAGCAGCGGAGACTGCTGTGGCCAGGGAGCACCCTGTGCTCAGCACCCTGATTCGGCCCCTCTGGGGATCATTCAGGGTGCTGGCGTCAGAGCAGGCTTTGGAAATTGGAGGGGGTCCTGCTGGGGAGGAGGAGGTGCTGTTAGAAATGGGGCTGTGTTGGTCTGTACAGCAGAGATTCCATAGGAAGAGGCACCAAAGCTGCAGTTACTTTTTGGCTTCTTTGCCAAAATATTCCCTTTGTCCTCTACCTTATTGAAGAAAAGGATGTTGAGTCCAGTCAGAAACCTTGCATGTAAAGGCATCACTGGGAGCCCTATGGATCTTATTTTTGTTTTGACATTAACAGCTAGGATCCAAGGCAGGGGGAATGGTGCAACAGGGACCCCTCATCTCCTTATAATTCTTGAAACAGATGTGGCTGGTGTTGGAAGGATTTTTTTACAGGTGCATCTGGGGAGTGTAATTGCTCTCCCCTTCAGCCCTCAGGAAGGTTTGTCCAGTAACTCAAGCTCTGTGCTGTCAACCCCTGAGCAAATTCTGTCCTCTCTTTCTAAACTGGGGGTAAATATAGTTCTTTCCTATTTTCAAAAAATACTATTGACAACTGTGTATGGACAGAGCTTTTGCTGTAACCTGTGTTGTCCTTTGACCCGAATATTGAAGGCCAATATTTTTAGGGGAAGAGATTCAAAGTGGCAAACCAAAGTAAAACTGTCTTTTCAGATGACAACTATGCTCTTCTCATTCTCCAAGTAACAGTTAAAATGTCTGTGTTTTTCTTGTTGAGCACTCAGGTTGGTTAATGGACGATGTCTATTTGCAGTTAAAGCTATTGCAATGTTGACAATTAAGCATATATGTGGAACAGAGTAATGGATATGAATGCAGTTTTATCACCACTGTCAATTATCTAATATTTCCCAGCTTACAATAATGGGAAAATTCCTTAGGCATAAATGAAAATGAACCTATCAATTATGATTTTTCTCAAGATAATGTCTGACAGAATGCTTGCCAACCCAGAAAAGTGGAAGCAAGAGAAAAATTAACAAAATTAACAACTTATTTGTTCAAGCTCTCAAGTATATAGATGTAACCATATTTTAGGTGGTGTATGCTTTCTTTTCCTCGTGGGGGAAAATTTCCAAGTCTGGAATTGCTCATACAAAACTTTGTCAAGAGATTTGTATATGCAGCCATATGCAGTTCTGATGAAAATACCTTTAAAAGCAATGGAACAAACCCTAGTCTTGAATGTAAGTTTTAAATGAGAGCAAAATTAATCCAAAAAGTATTATTTACTGTACTAATAATGTTCATGTGTTCCCAGCATTTGAGCTGCCTTATGCGCAAAGGAGGCTCTCTGGCATGTCTCCTTCATATTCCTCAACGACCTGCCCTTTTCCTTTTATTTCTCATCAGTTCAAAACTAATCTCAGCTATAATCATTGCAATTGGATATTCTTCCATGACCTTTAAATTCTGAGGAGAGCCACCAAAGATTATTTGTTGAATTCCTTCCTCCAAAGTTGAGTATGTGACTTAGGTTAGCAAGGAGTGAGAGAAACCCAAATAAGCAGTAATTTTCAGGAAAAATGATCTCAGCAGCTTCGCAAGCTCTGTGATCAGTTTTCATTTTGAAGTTTATCTTCAGGTGAAAGCTGGAAGAGGCTAAATTACTTTTTTTTAAAAAAATCAAAGCTGAGAGTAACAAATGATTTTTTTAAAACGAGTTCCAGAAAGCAGCAGACTGAAAGCTAAAGGCTAAGTATAGGACCTGTAACTTCCTTTTTGCATTATACAAATACATAGGCTTTAATTATCTGTTGACAGCTGATCTTCCTTAAATAGTTAGGTTTCTTGAGCAAACTGCAGTAAACTGGTTTGTTCTCAGCAAACTCCTCAAGCAGGGCACCTCTTGAAACCACTTTTCCATACCTTATCCCTGAAAACAGCATTGCTAAGAAGTGTTTGGCATTGAGTACAGATCAAGTGCTGTACTTCTGTCTGAGTTCCTTTGGCAACTTCAGGCCCACTGCTAGCTGGTCTGGACCATGTTAATGAGTTAGGTCTTGCATCCACCACGTGATGCAGGTTGAAATACTGTTCACCTTCCATTTCAGAAGAGGACACTGAGATTGCCCAGCCCTTCTTGTGGCAGGGGAGAAATATGGCTGCGCTCTCTGCATCTCCTGTGATAACCTGTATGTCAGACTCAGCTCCACTAATGACTGATGCAGAGATTCCAGAGCTCTTTGGTGAATTTATAGAAGGAAGAGATGGCTATTGAATCTGATGTCTGTAATAAAGCAAGTTTAACTCACCGTCAGCTATTGACCAGCCATGGCAGCCATGGACACGGGTCCTTATATCACTCCTCCACATGTGACACAGCGAAGGAATTATATTTGCTGGATTCCTTTGCTGAATTGCTTAATGATTCTGAATGTGAGCTGGCTCGCTGAGCAGGCTGAACAGAGACAGTTTCCCCCTTAGCTGCAGTGTTTGCTTTTGTATCACTGGCAGCTGTGAAAATGTGTGTTTCCAGGGAACTCTGCAGGGTGTGGATGGACAGTGGCAGCCTAACAGATTGGCCCTGGGAGGTATAGAGAAGGAAAAACTTCTCTATAGCCTCAGAGAAAGCAGTTTAGCAAGTCTATGTTCCCTTGCTTGCTTTGGCTCCATAAGCTCTTGAAAACTGCTGGATTGCATTCTCTATTTGGTAGGGTGGGGGATGAGTTCCTATAAACATTTCTTCATGTTGAACTTTTATTCCAAATTATACTAACTTCTATTTCTGTCTACCCAAGATAGAGATCTTTGTGTTTGTCAGTTTTCTCCCAATTTATTTTGATGTAACCCAGTTTGTATGAATGTAAAGAAATGCATAACTCCTCAGCAAGCATTAGTTTAACTAACTTGTGGTTCTTTGTTTACTTAAATTAAGAGCCTGTTTATTCTTTAGAAGCTTAGGTTTTTGAAGTGATCAGTGAGATAAACGTACAAGCAGTAACTTTATGGCCAATTGCTCAGCCATTGTAGGAATCGATGTTTTCATCATAGTAGCAAAATACAAGTGGAGATTAGTTTGGGAGAAGGATGCTGATGCTTGATGCTGAAGCACCTTCATTCACGTAGGTTCTGCTGGGTGAGCCTGGCGATGTGGGGGGAACATGGGCATTGTGATCACCCAGGTGCTCTGATTTTCGGATTTAATCATTGCTTGGCAGAGCTCCTTTTAGTGAAGATGCTGTCAGGGAGTGGGAGCTGCAGGGCCTTGGCAGAGCCCTCGTGCAAAGGTGGCTTCACGCGTGGCATGAGGTGCTGGAGAGGGCTTTCCTTGCTGTGTTGCTTGGCATAAAACCTCCTTGTTTTGATCCTTTTAGCCAGATTTTTTAACCTAGTTAATCACGTTGCCATGCTGTGCTGTTCGTTGCACCCATGACTTATGTGCTCCATATTAAAATTATTGCTGCAAAAGCAACAATTTATAATCTGCTTTTCATGCAGTAATATTCTTCCACTTTCTGCTGTCGTGCAGCTGGATGAAATTGCTTGTCAGTAGGTAAGTGCTTTGCTACACAGCTCTAGAGATGGAGACAGAAAAATGTACGACTTGCTTTAAATCCAGAAAAGCAGCAAGCCAGAGAGAAATTTGACTTAAAAATCTTACAAATTCTGACAACTTGAAATCGATTACATTGATTGGTTACACTGTTGCAGCTTTAATTTTATCATGTGGTAAAAGTACAGTGTATTATTCTTATATGTATATTTGTACTTCAAAACAGTTTTTTCTCCTAAGATCTAGGTCTTACTATATAAAGGCATTTTTGCAAGATGTAGCATCATTACGTGGCTGCATATTGCTTTAGTTTGCCCCGCCATGACTGCACATGATAAAGTTGTGTTTGAGGAACTTAGCGCAACACGAGCCTTTTGGGTTGCTGTGGCTGCATTGAATTGGTTGCTTCCCAGGATATTAAAAGGCTTTTCTTCAGCCTGTCTCCTGTTTCTTTTCTGAAATACTACTAGGCAACATACTCAGAACCATTATGTCAAAAACTTTCAAATTATTAGCTAAGTAAAATAGATATCTCCAGTTAACTGCCTTCCTCCAGTGCTTTGGAAGCTCTGTGCCTAGTATGGCAGGTACTGGTGGTTACAGAGATGAGTTTGCTGAATCTGAGCGGCCAAGCCGGGGCTGCTGACTGGGTCACTCACAGCCCCGTGCTCACGGGGTCTCTGGGCCAGGATGCCTCTCTAGGCTTTGCATTGGTTACCATGGATTAGAATAAGCTTGGACCAGATCTGGTTTCTATCAAGTAGTTTCTCTGTCAGTGAACTATAGATCATGATGGTCAAATAAGGGTAAACAAATGTGATTTGCATTGATAAGTTAATATGATTTTATAGAGATTAATTATGGGCTGTTGGTGCCCATAGTGGAGGTTTCTTTTGTTTTTTATCAGAAACCACAAAGTTCAAAGGATGCTGACCCAAGCTGAGTTGTTTGTAAGCAGATCGTTTTTTCCTTCATATGGAGACCTTTCCCCTGAAGTGTTGAATTTTTCATGACACTGGGATAAAAACAAAACAAAACCCGACAAAAGTGGTTTGGACCATCTTTGTTGAAAAGGTTCCTTAATCCCTTTTTGAACTTGCAGCTCATGTTTTAGGCAGCAAAGCAAATACACTGCTCAGTGTTGTAGGCAATGATAACACCAGGGTAAACACAGGAAATGCTTTTATTAATATGATCTAAGCATTTAATTGCCTTTCTTGTAGTTTAATCTTATCCTTACACATTGAAGCAGAGCATATTGTACACTTTTGATCCTCAAAGGACAACTTTTCATACGCGGAGTAAGACGTTATTACTGGCAGCCTGACAGGCCTGCAACATCGCCTGGCAGCTGAGGGGCTGGAAAGTTTGTAATAACGAAGATGATGATGAATGAAAGATCAGGGCTCGTGACAGGCAGTGCTGAAATGCCCTCCCTAGGTAAAGAGGAGAGGGAAGCTGGCATGAGCCAGGAGGGCCCCTGGGAGGCAAGTGTCAGGATCCAGTAAGCCCCAAAGTGGAGTTCAGTGTCCACATGATATATTTACAATTAGATTAATGCAACAAAGCTCTAAGTTAAGCAAATTTAATTTGATTTAGTAATTTAGCAATATTGTTTTTCTGACCAGTCTGCATGGGCTTGCTGGGTTTACCTGCCCCTTACATCATCCCAAGCAAACTTTTCAGTCTAGCATGGTTCTAGTTCTGCATCGTTCCTCTATAAGGCCAGCAGGCAGGAGTTACCACTCAGCCTTGGCAGAGAAGGTCAGTGGGGGTAACTTCTCACTTCAACTATTCAAGATGAATTTGGAGAATGTGAATATTAGTATTTAAGGGATGCTCCCAATTGGGGCATTCTCTCCTTTGAATTTATTGCTGACTGATGTACAGAGTAAATATTATCCTTCATTCCTGTTGAAAGTTAAACTTACCCTTCAAGTTAATTATTATTGTTAGAAATATTTGTGTGGATTTTAGGGCTGCAGATTTGGGAGGAAGATGTGGGTTATACATGGTCTTAGGGGGTTTCCCTGTAAATCTTTTTGAGCACACAATTTGAAAAGGCATTAGAAAAAGCTGTATTATAAGACTATTTTACAATCTAAATGCTCTCACAAGGAAGTTGCCAGCATCAGAGTATTCACAGCTAGTATAAGTCTGTTTGGGCTTGTATTATTGCTTTATAGCTAGGATAGTTCTACCCTGGAATATCCCGTTATTTTCTTGCCTCTTCATCTCTAGCTACACAAAGAACAATCATGTTTCCTTTCATGCTTTTTTCTTTTTTTCTTTTTTTTAGCAACTGTTTTAAGTTCTGTCTCTAAAGACAAGTTCTGCAGACTTGGAGCCCCTTCACTGCTCCAGTTCTGTGTTCCTGCTTAAACGTGCACAGCTAGGATTGCAGGCAGCCTAAGGTATCATATGAGTGCTTGATAACCTCAATATTTTTCCATCTGGATTGAGAATGTCTCCCCTGATACATTCTGACTCCATGTTTGTGTTTTTCATCATACTACTGGCTAATGTCAAATGTGAAATCCCAGGGTGAGAAGCTCCCTAATCTGTAGAGCCCGTTCCCTTAACGAAGAATCTGTTGGGACCATCTCACATTCATATGATGTATTTGCAGAAATATGGCCAGCATTCTACTGTTTTTCCTTTATGTACTTTTGGTGCTTTTATTCCTTCTGTTAAGATGTGCTGTAAAGCACTGTAGCAGGTAGGGAGCCTAGAGCAAGACCCCAAGCGCGAGGAGACACAAGCCGCCCCTCTGCGGCGAGCGGGGCCGCGTGCCCGGGGATGCGCTGCCGGCGGCTGCTCCCTGCCCTCTGTGTACGTCTGTGCGCCCAGCAGCAGTGCAGCGGGCAAGAGGAGTATAACTGCATGCCTCAATTCCGGATTAATATGACTTCTCTCAGGAAAACAGCTGCTAAGTATAAAAGTTTGAGCCCTCCTTTAAACTTAGAAGAAATCAAATATAAACATTCACTTCAAGTGTTGTGAGCATCTATCTTTCAAAACCGAAATTCTCTCAAGACCATTTGGAGGGCTCTCTTAGAAATATTGTATTAAGCAGCTAAAAAAAAAACCCTTTAAATAGACTGTGAATTATGTATGTCCTGGCCTCTTCACGCATAATTTTCTTGCAAAAGCAGAATTGTATAGCGCATTTGTTGTAGCTAAATCTGCTACATGCCAATATCCTAAATTTAGACCACTGACATACTATAGTCTGACCCTATGTAACTAATTAATTTGATGTAACAATAAACTCATCATCTCAGTACTGGAGCATGTCAGAAAAATTTCTGCAGGGTCCCTGATTTATGCCATTAGATTATGAAGGGAATCTCATTTTAGCCTTTTGCTATTTTTAACAAATATTTAAAAATAGGGACCACCTCTTGCAGCTTGATTTCTTTTTTTCAGGGATTATAGACTTTAAATGTAAATATATTCAAGTGTAGAGATATTAAGTATTACATAACTATTTTCTCATATTTTACTTCCTCATTTATATAACCAGTAATTTATCAATGTGTATTGGACAGTTGTCTGAACAGTGCTCTGTATTAAATTTTCCAGAAGATATGTGTATATTTTGTAAAAACTAATTATATGAAGGATGCGATTTTTACTGCCATACAGGTGTGTATCCACTTTACCTTCTGCAAGGCCAGGACTCCTGTTTCTCCTGCTTTGCTTTCACAGGAGGATGGTAATATTGCTTTCAGCAGAATTACTTCTGATTTACAGTGGCTGAAACCAGGCTGTAGGGTAGAATAATTGATTTGGAGCAAAGTAAAACAGCAAGCAGCCGGGCCAGTCCATTCTGTATAGATTTATTTATGATAAGGATAAGCACTTGGGAAAGGTGAAGACGGTATTAATATTATTCTGTGTATTTTTCTATGAGCTTTCTGCTTAGTTTTTGAACTTGAGGAGGCTGTTGGGAAATTTAAGAAGTTTTATCAATTACTCTAATAATAAATTCGTCAAGACACAGCTCTTGTAATACTTTGTTCTTGGTTTTGATTCGATTATTTTGACATAACTGAAATGACCCTAGAAATGTCTCTCTGCAAGGGAATGCAAAGGCAAAAAGAACAACATAATAAAGAAGTCACGAAGGAAGCTCTGTGAAGAGCCAAGTGAGCTGAGAAACAGACAGGTGGAACGTTTCTCATTTCCTGCTGCCCCATCTCAATGTACTTCAGCAAGTGAACCGTATTTTACCAGCAGCATCTCCTGTGTGACTGAACAGCTCTGCTCTGCTCAGTGATCCTTTGCCTTTCGCTGAGCTGAGCATAAGGGGTTTTGAAAAAAGGAGTGGGAGGAGGAAAGAAAAGCTAAGGATTTCCTCAGGGACAAATCATCTAAAAAGGCTGCAGCTCAGAACTGGCTGGCTGCATTCCTGGTCCATAGTTTCCTTCTGATTTTTGTGTGATGGAATGCATAGAAACCTATTGAAATGAAATAGAATTAAAAAAAAAAATGAGAAGATGTAGATATTTGGTTGTCACTGGATATGAGATGGGAAAGCTGTGTATTTAAGAATAATAATAACAATATACATTATTGATAAAATTAAATTGCCAATTGTTAAGTAGCACTTCCTTATTTCATTTTCAAAAGTTGAGCATCTAAAAAGATAAATGACACTTGTGTGGGAATTACTCTGCATAATGGAATCCTGTTTGTGGTTGTGCTCTGTGGAGAGCTCTGAGGCTGTTGCCGCGGATGCGGCAGAGTCCGGGGATGCAGAGGTCCCACTTGAGCGTGGAGCGCGGGCCCCGTTGCTGCCTGGCTGCTTGGGGAAGATGGAGGCGTCTGCTCAGGGCAACTCGGAAGCGCTTCCCGCCTGCAGGTTGTTGCGCGCTAAGAGGGTGTGATAGTGCTCAGAGAACTGGGCATGGTAAATGTGTTGTGGGCTTTTGTTTATGCTAATGGCAGAGTTATGTGAATTATTTTGGTTTTGGAATATGAGCTGCATGTTTTCAACTGTCTCACCTTGTGACTGTTGAAATTCCTTGCTCGTTAGCTCTGAAAAATAGGCCTCAATTTGTTTTGGACAGGACTCCTGTACTGCTGGTTTTCCCAGACCCCTCATCTTTCTTGACCTGAGATATTCAGCTCACTTGAGATTTTTGCTTTTAGGATACTTGTCCAGGATTTCTGAACCTGTAGCGACCCAGTGTGTTATGTGTTTCTGTGACCATAGGTTGTATGTTTTAGTCTGAGAACAACTGTCAAAGCCTGTGTGGTGCAGTGAGCTGCCGGGCTTGCCAGGACTTTGTGGACACAGGTGTCACTGACCATGGGCTGCACAGAGCAGGACTATGTGGTTGTCTGGGGCATCTTGAACTGCTTCATGAACAGAAATTTTTGTTCTAGTGTGTTTTGTGCTTTGCGTTATGTGTTATATAAAGGTTGAGACTTGCAGCATTTGTTGAGCATGAAAGAACATACCTCTCAAGACAGGTTTGCTATTAAACTTATTTTATGTCTGTTTTATGCCTATGGGGCTTTTTTTTAATGAACATAATTTTACTTTAGCTTTTTAAATGAAATAAGTATATATTGACAAAAAAAAGCATGGTTTTATCTCTTGCCATCCTGACTGTGTGTCCACAAGGAGGTTGGCTAGGACAGAAATATTTTTCAAAAAGCAAGAATCTTAATCAAAAACACTAGACTAGACTGTCAGGAATCTATAGCATAGCTAAGGTCACAAAATTAAGGAAAATATTATATCCCTAGTGAAAAATGCTTCCACGCGCAATCTTTATATATATCATATGTATATATATATATATGTACACACACAACTCAGTATTGTTTGGCATTGCTGCTAGGCTTTTGTTTGTTTGTTTTCTTTTCTAAAACCAATGTTCAAGAGCTGAGCTATCAAGGAGATAAAATTCTTTCTCCTTTCTGTACATGTCATCTCTACATCAGGTTACGGTCACTTGAAAGACAGCCCAGGGGAGCCTGCATTGTGGCTCTGTGCACGCACAGCTGACCTATTGATAATAGGGATTTGCTTTCCAGACACGTCTGTGGTGGTGCTATTATTAACTCAAAAGTGGGAATCAAAATCATACGTGAAGACTGAGTTTTCATTTCTTTTGGGACTTGCTTCTTGTCGTCTTTTGGAAAACTCGATTAAAAGCTTTTCTTCCAGAAAGGATATTGATGATGCAGTGGATGAGCAAGATCCGAGTCTGCTTCTAACAACTAGAGCAAAAATTACTCTGTCTGACGGTTGAGAATTTTTATAGTGATAGTGAGATGCAGTTCGTGTTGTAACAAATCTGCAGATCACTGCAGTAGACAAATACATTTAGGGAGCTGTGATTTCTTTGCCAGTC
>JAVCKT010025429.1:0-24887 GCA_032273925.1 Rhynchotus rufescens | reverse complement strand
AATGCAGCCGGGCTTTTTTATTGAATTTTTCACTACCTAGTTAAGTCTTTACAGTGATAAATACATCAACAAAAGACCAACGGCTGCAACCCTCCCCTTGTTTTTTTTTTAAGCCAGCATCATAAAATAGGCCATAAAGCTCCACCAGGCAGCTCCAAAGCCGGTCTGAGTTGCACGGAAGGGCAAACTCCGCATGTCCCGAGGGTTTCCTTCTGCCCGCAGCGTGGTGCAGGAGTTAGGCCAGGCCTTCCCACGCAAGGGAAGAGGTGCGAGGGGCACCGCTGAGGGCAGAGATGGGGAAGAGAAGGGGAGAAGAAGTAATGAGACTGCTTCTCCATGGAAAGAGACAGTCCCTCCAAGAGAGGGTCTTGCAAAGAACTCACAAAGAAAGATCAAGAGCCGGGACTAAAACGGGCCCCTCAAGATACCAACAGAGCGTTACTACCACCCCACTCTTCTCTTCTGCTTGACAGCAGTGGATAGGAATCACAAGTGACTTTAAACCATCTTTTCCTGGAAGTCCACAGATGTTTAAATGTTCCGGAGAGAAGCTTCTCGCCTCAGGAAGCCCCCAACACTAATGAAGCAGAGAAAGGCTACGAGCCACGCACTGCATTTCTTCTCTGACCAACATACTGGCCTAAATTATTTTTGGTGACAATTTATACCTATATTGAGGACAATACAGCAGTGCTATGCTCTGCCTTCCACAAAGATAAGTGGAATTGCGGGGAGACAAACAGGGTATTTATACGAAGGCATAAAATACAGAAGAGAAAAATGCCAAAACAGGAAAGCCAGCCAAAAATCAATTAGCTTGTCTTAAGAAGGATAATGTTAAAAATCAGTCAAACAAATTAATCCCCTTTATTTCCAGGAAAGCAGTTAAGTTGTGTGGGCAAAATAAAATATCCCAATAAAGTTGGTCTTCAATTACCTGAGGGGGCTCTTTTTTTTTTTATGCAGAAGACTCAGCAGCTCGACGGGCGGGTTCTTCCGCAGGCAAGAATGTGTTTCATGCGTGTTTAAGGGTCAAATCCGGCACGCAGAACTGGAGGTGCACACAACTCACCGAGCCGTGGGCAGCAGCGGCGCCCGCTCCCCGGCCGCGCTCAGACGGCTCCGCGGGGCACGGCGGGAAGGAGCCCACGGCGCTGCCGGCTCCTGCAACAGCTCTTCTGGTTACAACTCCCAGCACTTTAAAGCCTCGTGTTGGCCAGTTTTTCAAACCAGATTTATTTTGGCTTGCACGTAGCCCGAGACACTAAGAGCGCGTTTTGCAAAAGCCGGAAGGTCTCTGGAGGCCCCGGGAAAGCTGCTCCCCATGGGTTTGGTGGCCCGGTGGCACAGGACACGCTCAGTGCTGTGACAGGGTTTGCAGGGGCTGCGCTTTCTGAACAGGGCTCAATCCTTCTATAAACAAATAGGATTTTTTTTTTTTTTTTTAAAGCAAATAAAGCTGGCAAGAGAGCTTGCAAACCTTACAGTCCTTGCACCATCCAGGGATTTAGGAAACACACAGGGATAACCAAAATTAACCACTACTAAAGCCCGTTTATGTTCTTTCTTGAGAGAAGCACAAACAACTATCCTAAATTATCTTTAGAAAAGCAGCTAGGATATCCTCAATCTAGTTTTCAGCGACTTTCCTTGAAGCTGTTTCACTGCTGAGCTTAAATACTTATGCTGTGAAGAAAATAAAAACCACCGCGCACAAAGTGATTTATATTAAGAGCATTTGGAGAAAAAGTATCCAGAGGGGAAGTAATGCTCTCCTTGGCACCCCTGGCAACAACTGGAATGATTCAGCAGTGACAAAACAAGGCAAATGGCTTCAAACCCTGCAGTGATACCTGTCTCAAACACAAGCCTAGATCTGCCTCGATTAGTAGCTGGGTTGGTCACTCGCAGCCATAAGGCAGCAGGGAGGTCCAGTCCAACCGCCTGTTTTCTCCTGCATCTTCACCAGCGCCAAAGAGATGCTGAGAGTGGTGGGTTCTGTCAGAGCATCCGGGCTTGCTGCAGCACCGTGGTCCGTAAGGAGCAGCACAAAACGTGCAGAGCAGCTCCTGGCCGGCCCGATTCCCGCAGCCGCCGCGGCACCGCGCATATCCGCATCGCCTGCAACGCATGGTGAGGAGAGCCAGGAGCTGTCTAGACAGCACAGCTGGGCTCTTACAGGCAGAAGGAATGGGAATATCAGAGCAAGCGATGCTGGGCTGGGGAATTCATCTGGCGCTTGGCATGGCCGGCTTGCAAGTCCTTCCACCTTGGCAACTCCCCTCCTGAAAAATAAAACCACGCTGTCCCCCTCACCACACTTCTCAACCGCAAATAGCGCTACACGAAACGTGCTGTTTTGGACTTATTGACCACTTTCTGCTTGCAATATGGTAGTGGAAAGGCTCTGCAGCACCGATCCCGCTTCTGTGCCCAGAAAAACATCTGAAAGCGGAAAGACAGCTGGAAAAATGATCAAGAAGGCTTCGGTCCCGAGCTCCTCGATTTAAAACTGCCAACAGCTAATCGTTTCAATAAAGAAAGCAGCTTTTATACAAGGTATTACTAAACAGATCGAATCTAACGGCAGTGCAAAGCACTTACATTACGCAGCTGTTATGACTAGTTTCACCAGCTGCCAATAGAAAGCTCTCCAAGTTCTATAAATTCATTAAATTATTACACACAGTTCCTCATCTAATTAAGGCTCACAATTATTTAAAGCTCAGCCATGAAAGTGAGTGAACTGGAGTCGTTTGGGGGAAAAAAACAGAGAAATATTAGAGATAAATTAATCTTAACTGGGTCATATCTCCCGCTAAAAGCTAAAAATCTTTTCCTTTTAAATTCCAATTGTGACTTCAGGCCTAAGAAATTAAGCTAGTTATTAAGATGTAAACTAGGGGAATGGAAGGCTATAACAAACTAATAGAGTACAGGGCACGCAGAGCAAGAGCTTCACTACATCCCATGTCTTTGGGGAAAAAATGAAAATCTCTGTGTTCGCACTGCAGGATGGGAACAACAGGGCTCTAAATCCTTCAAAAACACAGCAAATGGGATCTGCAGACAGTTAGCAATACCAGAAATGTCCATCTGATTGAGATGGAAGCAATAGGGTACCTTTGTTGTTATACAGCAGTGATTTAAATAGAAACCCCTCAGCAATCAGCCACCTTAAAGCAGACGAGCATCTTTCAAAGCTGGCAACTAGAGCTCTTGGAAGTGGAATTTCCTGCTGTATTTTGAGAGTGAAACCCAAAAACCAGTCCTGAATCAAAGCAAAACTAACCTGGCTCGTGCACTGCTGGGCTTGTATCATCCCTCACTGGCAGCATATTGCCCTTTACTCATGGGATGCTTCCTCCGTAACTCATTAGCTTCTATTTATTAAATCTAATCTTGGGTGAATTACTCTAAATAAAAGATTCATTATTGCAGATTTTTTTTTAAAATCCTTACCAGCTGCAGAACAGAGCAACTCATCTGCCAATTAAGCCAGGGTGACATCCAGATAGTTTTAATTCTGATGGATGAAAAGCAGATTACTTTAGCGTAACTGGGATCTTCTTTTAATAACGAACAGATCAAGCACAGCAGAGCCACCTTCCTATTTAGGAAGTAACAACAGAAAAACTCCATGAAAACACGATGTTTCAGACGGAGGCCTGCAGTGACATTGCACTTCAGATGCTCAAACGCGTTGCCCTTGGATGGGGCGTCGCTCCACGTCCTGCATCTGCTGCAAGCACCGAGGTGCTGCACCTGGTTGCTAACTTTCCAACACAGAAGCAGCAAATCAAGTTGGGTTTTGCCCTTTTATTATAACCCCACATCTTTACGGGGCGACGCAGAGGTAACGTTACAGATAGCGAGAACAGAACCCAAACTCTGCGCCTTGGATGCTGGGGTGCAGGGACAGCCGACGCTCTCCAAATGATTTGCGAGGCAGGAAGGAAACACAACATGATTGACTAACAAGGGTTGTATTAGAGAAAAATAGTCCATCTGCAGCTGGTGGTTAAGTGCTTCCTTTTCCTCCCTAAATATAGATGAAATGCTCAGCATGGAACAACTTCAGTGTCTTTCACCCAACCTCTCGAGCCTGTTGCAGCACCGTCGGGACGTGTGTGAAGCCCTCACCCATCAGGGCCCCCAAGGCACAGACACAGGCGGTGATTGAAAGCCCAGTGAAAACAAGAAGCCTGGTTTCCTCCTTGCTGGATATCTTTCTTCACTGATGGGCAGTGAGGAACACATCTGCCCAGGTACAACTTGTCCCCACCCATTTGGATTCAAACACACCACATCTGCCTTGGGTGCTGAAGAGCTTGGTGCTGCATCCTTCCGAGGCAGCAACAAAACCATGCAGACAGGCAAAAGCCACATGGCTCTTGGCAAGGGAAACCTTGACTTCCTCTCGGCTCCTCCAGGAGAGCGAGGAGGAGAGTCATGCCCTTAAAAACGCTGCTTTTCTCCAACCAGTCTTTGATACTGACCTCATCAATGTGCAGCATCATTCTCAGATGACACCCTCTTGCACTTGGCCTCAGAGGAGAACAGTCTCATCGACCGTAGGATTGCAGAGAATTTCCTAAAAGCAGCTGACTTGTTTCATTTGGCACCTTATGCTCTGAGAGCAGAGGAAACCTGCTGTGCTGCCACCACATGTCTACTGCTACCCTACGGCACCGGAGCAGGCAACATCTAGCACAGTCAGCTCCCAACCAGGAAATAACACGGGAGAGAAGAAAAGGTGCAGGACACAATCATGGTGCCCAATCAAACAGTCCTGAAGAATGTTTGGATGCTGATTATGGACACAGAGCTCCCAGTAAAAGGCACGTGTATCTGTTTCTTATGGCAAGAAGGATCACTGCAGCAACTCTTCTGAGCTCCAGCCACTCATTTCACACTTTATGAGATTTCTACACAACAGCAAAGAAGGGTGGGATTTCAAGCCTAACTGACATGGAAATCACACCAGGTGTCCCAGGAAGAAGTCTCAGACACTAAACAACAAGCTACGCTCACTCTCGTTCAAAAAAGCATTCCAAGGCATCTGCTTTTGCCTTTAATAGCCACTCATCCTGTGACCTCAAGGGTACAGTAATTGTTACAGTCCAAGGAGAGCCAGTTGCCCGAGTTGTCTCTGTGGAAAAGGTTGCTGGAATTATTATGTGATAAAGTTGTTGCTGTCTCAGTGTCTCAGCTAATTAACTCAAAAGTATTGTAAGAAATTTAATGTTGGCACTTTGGTGTTTACAGGATTTGCTACAAAACAAATATAATTACTCAAGAACTCAGTACTACTGCTAAAGAAAGCAAAATCCAAAAGGATGGGGTCAAAATGCATTGGCACATCTCAAGGAGAGATGAAAACAGCTTGCAAAAAGGGCCCTAGAAGGTCAGGAGGGAGACACAGAAGATGAGCTAGATCAGTCCTCATACACAGGGCAGCCTAGAACAACCCGATGGAGGGCTGCACCCAAGTCTTGCACTCACTCTTCTTGTTGGATACTGCAAGACACAGGATTTACAAGGATTTTTTTAAGATGTTTGAGATGGGTTTTTTTTAAGATGTCTGTCTGTATTACTGTGGAAAACAAACCTTTTGATAGGAGGCTTAAGTTTATTAAGGTTATAGTGAGCAGTGTAGCCCTGACAGTCACCCTCAAAGCTCACCGAGATAAGGGGAAGTCATTTCACCTCCCTTTGGGAGTCACTCGGTCCTAGCAGCAGCACTTTCAAAAGCACCGAGTGTTCAATTTTAGAAGGAAATCTCAACGCAAGGAACCTACTTCATGTCAAAAAATAATGGAGCGAAGGAAGACTTGGAAGCCTAATGCCACTTTTTTGAGAAACTAAAGCACCTCAAAAATCCAAATGGATCCTCTCTATCTCCTCTCAACTTCCTGAGATACTAAAGTTCTGCTAGACATATAAATTGCAGTTGCCTCTACCTAAATCCCCTTTTCAAGCTAAATCTCTGGCCTTAAGAGACTTCAGGGCCTAAGTCCTAAACTCTAATTCAACAAGCAAACAAACGCCAATCAACAATGGTCCTGAAGAGGAGGAGCAGGGGCTGTAATCAAGACATGTTATTTCTCTGACAGTCCCATGTTCTTTTGTATAGCCTGGCCTTTCAATACCAGCTTTTAAAATTATTAATTGAACACCCAAAACCACTTCATTTGAACACCCCAAATATTTTCATTGGAACACTACAAAACTCAAATCTAGTAAACCACAATGAAACAAATCATATTTGCTAATGATTTTTATTACTCTCTCTGAGCAACTCCTTAACTTCTTGTTTTAAATATGTCTTTGATTTTGCAATTACTCACTAGTTTGATTGCTCCCCCAGCACAGGTTTCCTGCAAATAACAAGGACTGACAAATTTTATTCTCCACTGGAGCCTGAAATTCAGAATTAAAAGTAATAAGGAATAAATTTAGCTTTTATTAGTTATTTTAGTACCCAAGTAGAGATTGCTTCCAAAAGACGCCCCCTTCTAATGGATTTGGAAAGCTAAACAGCTGTTGAATTCCTCCTGGGCTGGTATCAATCTATTCTTGTTACTAACGGTGTTGCTTAAATTATGCATCAATACCTTAGGCAGAAACTGCCTTCCCTCTGTTCCCTGGGCCTTTCACCTTAGAAGGGGACAGGAGCGTTTGTACTCAAGGACTTGCTCAGGCAGAGATGTCGGTGGCAATATCTGAGCCTTACAGGGTAAATAAAGCAACTTTAAGGTGCATTAAAACAAAAATGGTGCGATGTTTCTTGTATTTTTCTTCTCCTTCCTACCCACTCCCATAAGCGACAAATCTGGGTCACTTTCTTTGCAATTTGCAACTCTCCGCTGGGAGTTTTCCAACAACAATTCTAATTATTTCCAAGCACTGTTAAAAAAAAAAAAATCTTTCTCATTTTCTGTAGGTGGGTTTTCAAGCCGTCAGCAACCGTGCGAACTGCAAGGTGGTCAGAATCCCCCTGTGCACAAAGCCCTGCCCACCACTCACTAGCACCAGCTCCCCTCTTAGCCCTGGGGTGAGGGGGTGCAGGCGACTTCAGCAGGCAACGGGCAGGAAGCAAATGCAAAGAGCAAAATCAGCACACCCAGCATAACAAGTCCATCAGCTACCTCACTGGCACGTTATTACACGTTTATTATCTCTCTATTAAGCTGTGCTAGAGCCCAGAATGCCAAGTTGTGCTTGATGTTTTTTTCATATACTGCATCCTTAAAAATGGAGGGGGCATTTTCACCTATATTTCAAGCAGACGTGTATGCACCACTGAAACACGCCTGGCAGTGGAAGGGATGCTGCTCTGGCGTCACAGGGCAGGGCTGCAACCTCTTCTCCACTGCCAGGAGGGAGAAGGGGGATAAAAATTTATGCCAATTGTTTCATTTGCCCTTGAGACAAATTTTACAGGAAGGCAATTTTGATTCAAAAAGGAAACCCTGCTGGGTCAACATCCACACATCAATTTGTCTTTTGCCCAAACTGCTTCTCCGAAGGAAGGCAAACATTACTCCTACTCTGACTATAAGGAAGACTATAATTTTGGCAGGGATCACAAAGATGCAGGAGAGGAAGAACACAACTCTAAGCTACTCTGCTCCCTTCCTTACAGGGTGCTACATACAATGACTAGAGAAAATAGCTGCACTTACTGGTGAAAGCTGTCAGGAAAAAAGGGATATAGGAACAAGATGAAGACAACTGACCCACCTCAACACAATTTGCTCTTGCCCTTCTCAAAATTCAAAGCAGCGAGTGCAACTAAAAGCACAAACGATACTGTAAGGAGCTCTCCTTGCAATGGCTTCTTGCTTGCATCACTGCTGTGACTTAGGAGCACCAACTGAATCCTGCAATGGTTTTATTGACTAGTCTGCAGAGCGCTCCGCAGCACGTGCTAGAAGACCTTTCTTTTCCAAACTACCATTCAGCTTCAGAGGGCAAATTTGTTGGAAGGGAGCTGCTGTGCAACGCTTGAAGGTGGCTGCTGCACGCGTTGCCCTGGCCCAGAGGGCTCTTACCTTCTTGTGAGCGATCAGGAGACAGTTGGAGTGCTCGTGTTCGCAGGCAATTTCATAGTCTGGGATGAGGTCAGCCAGCTCCTGAACAAAATGCACCACCTCCTCATGCCAGGGCACGTTGGCCATGGTCAGGTTGCTGGCCGAGCTTTCGCCGCAGTAAGTCACTCCCTGAGGAGAAACACAGACACCGTCATCATCATCTTACTCCTGGCAAGCTTAAGGTAGTGCCACACCATCTGCTGAAGAATGCCTATTCTGCCCCTTCTTCTCCCATCTTTCACCCTGTGTCTTGCAGAAAGGCACCCGGGTTTGCAGGCATTCCCAAACCTGGCTTTTTCCCTACTGATAAACCTCCAAACCGTTGTGTGCTGAGGTTCCTCAGTGAAACAGGTTGTGCTCTCTCCTGTAAAGACACTCGTAAAAACATCCAAATGGATGGTGTTTGCATGTTTAAGTTACCAAAGGACATTCAGGAATGTCCTTTTTTTCCAAAAAAAGCATGAAGTATCCAGAAAAAAAAAGGCTTGCAAAACTCTAGTTCAACACCACGCAGGACTGCAATTCAAGGTATAACTGCCCTGTGTGCTGCACAAGTCTCAAGCTCCCTCCCCATCTTAGATGTCTGCCACTACCCTTTATGATCCCTACGAACTGCTTTCCAACACCCTTGCAGAAGAACCATATCTGTCATCCTCCCTAACTGTGCTCCAGGGAAGCTCCAGCAGCCTGGCTCTCCCTGCTTCCAGCTGTTAAATTTAATTATCAGACAGTTAAAACAGGCTGTCTGCCTCCTGCTACTTTTACTTGTAGACAATTGCTGTAACTGCTCCAGACCTAGATGATTTTGGCAATCAGCATTACAGATAGCCCCTGTGCTCAAGAAGTCCATTTTCTCCCTTTCTTGCACTACCTGTGTAATAAGAACCAGTTAATGGTAACTAGCCCTGTGCTATGAGAACATACATTTGTGCAGTTGCAATTTACTGGAGATTTTGAATAAAACACCCTTTCCACGTAAATGCCAGGGTCTGGAGATCTCAAGTTCCTCTGTGATTATGGGTTATTTTACAGAAGAAGTAGGATCCCTGTTCTTCTGTGAAAAATGGGCATTTCCAACATCTAATCTACCCATGCATATCAGCGGGACAAGCTGCACAGCGCACAGATCACGCCTTGGCAGAGATGCAGTTTATTAGCAGAAAGTAGGTGCAGATGCTGGCAGGGCAGGAGCAGCTCAAGGACAGAGAAATAGCAGATTTTCTAAAATCCTTTCCTGCCAGAAAAAGGGGGACAAAAAACCATCTCTTTGAAAGTGTGCAAAAATATATTTCTCTTCTGTCTGCATGCACACAAAACATGCGATTCTTGAAAACACAAAGAGAAAAAACACCAAAAAAAGTGTAGATAGTGCAAGGGTAGGACAAGGCCGATCTTATCTATGAAACTTGAGATTTCTGAAGACAAGAGCTAACTGCAAGTGCAAGCCACAGGAGAAAAAAAAACAAAAATCAGGTATTAGAGGCTGAGAAGCTGTGAATTTGCATGGATCAATGCCTATCCAGTGTCGTTCCAACCCACGGCATCCTCTGAGCATCCTGCCCTAAGCTGCAAGAGTTTAGTCCCAACTTAGATAAAGGTCCTGCTCTCTTCTGGTGTCCAGGCACTCCTCAGCAGCTGGCTGTTGAAGGATCTGAGTTGCACAGCAGCAAGCTCCTGGTTTTAGGGCATCCACGGCACAGAGTGCAGGAGCTCCCCTGCCAGCCAGCTCTGCCCCTACCTCCACAGATTTCATATTCCACCACAAATATTGACACGTTGATGAAAGAATGAACATTCTCATATTGTCATCCTCAGAAGGCCACGGGATTTTAGAAACTGGGTGAAGGATTCTGTCTAGCCTCCCACGTCTAGCTGAAGAAACACAAACCACCAGCTTTCAAGCCTATTTGTAGCATTCTGGCTCCGTATCAGCAGCGCTATATGCATGGATTTCTTTAATAGACACTGGATGCTTCTCAGCATGCAGTGATACCATTTTAATGAAGATATTGAGTAGATTCTTCCTTGCTTCTCCTGCATTTCACCTAGATGAGAAGGCAGCTAGGCATGCAGTGCTCTTTATCCCCATCAAAAATGAAAGATAAGGGACATCTGTCCCAATGCTCAATATTCCCACACCGTAAGGTAGCTTCTGAGCACAGGCGTGATGGTGCCTGCACAAATTCAGGATGAGGGAGTCCAGGCCAAGAACAAGATGCGAAAATTGCAAGAACAAGATGCTGGCAAAGCCAACTGGCCCAAATGGGGCCCCCTCAAGAAACGAGGCAGGATCAGGAGCTAGTGGGAACTGCACGAGGATGGGACGTGGGAGCAGATACTCTCAGACCCACCACGCAGATGCAGGAGCCAAGCAGACAACTCCAAGCACTCTATTATACACCTTCAAGTTTGCCAGGGTAAATGCCTCAGGGTATGGGTAAATAAGCAAAGTTAGCCATAAATGGGTGGAATGGCAATGCCAAATGCAATTAAAACAACCCCCAAAACAAATATTGTCCAAGTATTTGTTCTGGGTGTTACTGTTCATAGCAGGATGAGTGTATAGAACTGCTCTAAGCCTTCCTCGGTCTTAGATATAATATTACAAGAGCATGTGAGGTTTCCAAGAAACCTGAGGAGAAACTTATATATACACACACACACACACACACACACACACACACACACACACATACATACACACCCTTTGGCCACCTTTAAACCAAAGGCACAGAAGTGTCCACTGCTCACTTCATAAACCATTTGATTATTTTTCAGCACTGAAGATTATTCTACACTAAGTACTCAAGCAGATCCCCAAACCCATACATGCCTGTATAAGAACTCAATCTGAGTTCTTATCTGAGCAGATACTACTCTCACATCCTTTTGCTTAAGTTAATACAATAAACACTGGGAACTTAAAATCCATCTTTGACTCTGTCTCTTGCACACACGAAGAACTAGTCACTGAATTATGAAGTGACATTGCTCAAAAGATGTTTTCATCTATGTTTAACTATCCTCTCTGCATTAAATCAGTAGAGAGACATTGGGTTCTTGGGGCAGGTCTTCCTCCGCCTCCCACTGCGAGCCCCTGCTTCATCAAACAGCCTGAGGGAGAAAGAGCTGAGGTGGGACCTTTGTTTCCATTATGCCCTGCACTGAACCAAGGCACGAGCATGTTTATGTGGTTTACTTGCAACAGCCACTGTGATCCTACAGGTAATTGCAATATTTGCTCTCCGCTGCGGCTCAGTCGACGCACTGAGATGGCTGGTACTCAAAGAGCCCAACCCCACAACCTCTCCAGAAGCTGCAGCAGAGCAAAGCAGCTCCTCCTAATCTCATAATTCTGTGATCGTTTGTTCTATTAATTTGCAGATACGATCGCTCGAAGCTCCCACGTTTCTGATTTAGTCTTTACTGTGACCTCAGATTCACTACTGCCTTGTCCCATCTTGAATTAGCTTAGTAAAATTCTCATAAGCTAGCTCAACATGTCTTGCAAAAGTATATTTTTCTTCTTTCTTCCTTTCCAGATAAAATTCATTCCTGGCTCATAGAACTGGTTTAACCTAACACATTGCAATGCAGGGTACAAACCCAAGGACACCGAAAAAGGTAAATTCATATCAGAAACTTGGCTCTTTTTCCCAACAAATACTCAAGCCTCCCATAAACTCTCCTGGTAGTTTTATCATCTTTGCTCTTTGTTTGAGCTATTTTATTCTGGTCACAAAATCCTATCAAGCATGTGTCTTTAAAACACAGCACACACAATTTTATGGATGATTATGTTCTCAGTTCTCATGCTTTCCTCTGCAGAGAACACTTCTATTTCCTTTTAAATGGTATTTGCATCCGAATTATGTTTATGGCACCTGGTCCTGCCTAATATTACATTGTCGAGCTCTAATTCAGCAACATTAAAGCTGAACGTGCCACGGCCAGCACTAAACAGGGACGGGTCCTTTGCAAACATTTGAAATTAGAGCAAGGTGAAGCCTGCTGCACCAGGCAGATTCTCAAATGGGGCTACAAAGAAATGGCACCAGGGTAATTGCACACTGTACAAGTTTGGGAAGCAATTGCCTTCTCACTTTTTAATTTATGATGGACCTCCTCTATTAATCTGCCCGAGCAAAGCATATTAAAGCCGCGCACCATAGCTCAGAGCCCGTGTGGAAACAGGTCTGCTATGCACAACAGAAGACAAGCCCAGGGAGTATTAAACAGGGCAAGTACATTAATTTTTTAGCCCAGCTCTGAAAGTCTGGGAAAGATTTTAAATGTGCTTGTATTAGTGCAGCCAGCCACGCAAATAATGGGATATGTATCTCCAAAGTTCAGCTGTACAGACACAGCTCCATATAGCACCATTTTCCCCTCGTTCATTATACAGATTACGATTCCGCAGCATGAAAAATGTATGACTACAGAGGGGGAAAATTCTTAGGAAGCTACAACATGACTCACTCCTTTAATAAACTTCAAAGATATCATTTACAAGCAGGGAAAGAAAAAAAAACAGCACACAGGCAAATGGAATAACTAAGTACTTGGACGGCTGATTAATTCGCATGCACAAATCAATGAAAATCAGCTTAGTGGCGCACGGAATGAAAGCACAGCAGCCTTCAGCTTCCCCAGCTTCTTAAAACTTGAGTTAATTAACAGAGCTGATACCACTTATAAAACGTGAGCAGTTGATTAGGGCGGTCACGTTATATTTTGCCGTAATAGATGAAGACAGCTATTAAGACATCGACTATTAAAAAAAGGAAACTGGTCTATTGTGCTCCGTGCTCCCTGTATTAACTTCTCCACGGCAGAAACATCAAGGATGCTGCTTCTTAATTAGTTTTTAATATGGGTGTTTTTAGCATACTAATTACGCTACGCAGCTTTTGACAAATACCTTGAAGGAGGCAGAGGCCCTCTGAAAAGCATCTCCGCTACCCTTGGTTAGGCTGGTAAGGAGCCAGGGCAACGGTGCCGAGCACGTTTCGGGTTTCCAAGCTGCCGAAATGCAGCTGGATGTTCACAACTGTATTTAGGCCAGGTTTTGTGCCAAGATAATTATCACTGGGGTGAGAGAGAGGCACGAGAAGCCCCAGACACCGGCTGCTCTGGACGTTTCTTCCATCAAGCTCTGGCTCATTGCCGGAGATCTCAGCCGCCACTGCAATCCGTAGGGCTACCAAGGAAGACAAGGAGGGAACTAAATATGACAGCACTTTCTTCCTTGGATCAGCTCCAGCTTTCCCATCTTAATTACAGACCGAGAGAATTTTTTTTCTTAACTTGTAGCCCACAAGTTACAAATTTGGTGTACTGAGGCCTGCCCGTGTGAAATACCAGGAGAAGGGAGTGCAGTCCAAGAGCTTCCAGCAACTGCTGAGTGACAGAGGCACCGTGCAAAAACTGGGGCACTCTTGACAGAAGACAAGCACAGACTGTCTCAGATGACATGTTGATAGCTCACACTCCCTGCAGTAAAAACGCTCATTACTCGGGCATCAGCGTCGCCCAAATTACACAGACAAGCTCTCACGTATGTCTGCTCCTCACTGCAAAGTGTAGGCTCAGTGGTTGTATTTTAACCATCATTTCTGAGTTAAATTAACAAAGGACGTCAGTCAGAGCCAAAAGACAGGACTGGAAATGGTCAGTTATGCAGCCAGCCCACGAGCTCTCCAGCTACAACACACGTGGCCACTTGCAGACCGGTGCTGCAGCCGCTCATAAATTTCAATCACCTTCTCTGATGTCACAGGATTTCCTCATATAAAGGCGAAGGGCTCCAAGATCACAAAGTTTCACTCCAACTTTCTGAAACACATTACAGAGATACCAAAAGAGAAGACTCTACTTTTAAAACCACCCAAAACCCTGCTCCTTATGCCCTATAAAGAGAGACCAGAAAGAGGGTAGGAAGAAGTTGCCTTCAAGCCAGGCAGTGACCTGCTTTGCTATGAGCCACTCGCACAGCGCTCCCGTTTCCTCATCTGCAGAACAGGGAAAAGGGGGCTAATCCCCTTCCTTGGCAAGGGGAGCACCCATTTTGATGGACAGAAAGTAGTTCCTTAGCATTTTTGTTACAGTTAACCAAGCACAGCAGCACTGGGATCGGGTCATCACATATAACCATCACTTCTACACTCTCTATGAGCTGCAGCTCCCTTGGTCTTATATTTAATCCTTGGTCATATCGTCCAAAGCCTCACAAGCCTGATGCCATTATTATAGCTTCTGCTTCCCATTTATTTTGGCTAGGAACCTCTCCTAAAGCATGCAAATAGATGAGCAGAATGTGTTATAGCCTGGGTTTTTATGGAACTTGCATTTACACACAAGCCTGGTGCTGGGCTGGAAAATTCCAGCCCAAATGGATCATATTTCTATCAAATGATAGGTTTGACTTAAAGGCTGAACTTTCAACAAAACTGTGTGGCAGCTTCACTTGAAAATTCAAGATTGAATCATGTGCCTATGTTAGACAGCAAAACTTGTTACTAAGACTTATTATACACTCAGAACTAAGACCAGCCTCTTAGCTGGACCTCAATCACCCTTTGGTCTGGGGATCAACAGGAAGCACCAGCTGGTTCCCTGCTTCTTGTCATGCAGATGTTAGTAACTAGAGGAGCTGAGTTCAGCAGAGGCAGCTCAGAACTTGGCCCAACTCAGCTGAGACCACACGTAGCTCCAGGGACTGGGATCTGCCCAGAGCACTTTGGACGCCTGGGGACATGAGGAGGCGGTGGAGCTGGTGACAGCCTTGCAAAGCCCTGCTGCAGCCTGCTCACTACCTGCAGCCTGCTGCTACCTCACAGCAACCCGTCAACTCCTTGCATTTCTTCCACGCAAGGGGTGGTTGGAAGAAACATGGAGCACACCATGTCTCTTCAGGCATGAAAATTATGCATTGCTTGGATTTATTTTATAGCAATTGCCAGGACAAGTGATCTTTGCCTTCATCTTCTCTTCATCCCAATGCGGCCTGTAATGGCATCAAGAATTTGAATAGCTTTTTGACAGGTGGGGGCAATGGCAATTGTGGCATGTAATTAAAAACTCATTAAAGTAGAGCTCATTCTCCTCTTCATTTTAAGCATTTAAATAATCCTACTGTTTAATATGACAAGGCTGAGCAGCCAGGGAGAGGATCCTTCCCTCTAGCCCTTGCTTCCAGACTTTTGCTTGGTCATTTGAATTTCATAGCAAAGCCTCAGGCACCGAGAGCAGGAACCGAGCTTCCAAACCCACCAGGGCAGGTGTTTTTTTAGTAGTTAAAACCTAACTTCAAGAAGGCTTTAGGAAGGTGCTACAGACCTCATCTATGCTCTGCCCAGGTCCTGTCTTCAGAGGACACCACGCTCCGAGCAGCCCTTGAGCAGATGACAAACCAGGCTGGTATTTTCTACTGTCAAAAGGATGGGGAGAAGCAGCAAAGCTCGGCTTGGCCAGGAAGCCACGCTGACGTTCAGGCAAAACAAAGCTGCGCTGGAGCAAATACAGAGGCTGTCGCAGGGCAGCTTCCTTCTGCTTTCAGCCCTCTTGCCAAAGCGATGGGAGGTCCCCCACCAGCACAGAGGTAGCTCCAAATCCAGGACTCAACTACATTTCCCTTCAAACTATTTCAGCTTCTTCAGTTGAGGAAGAAATATAAATGGCAAAATATTGTGTGCTAACAAAAATGTCTTTTCAAACAAAAAAAAGCAGAATACTGTTTTTAACCAAAAACAAGGTTACTGCTAAAAGACAAACTGCACGTTCGAGATGTTTAGGAAGTATAGGAACAGAATCTGAATAACTGATAGTCACACTATGGCACTAAAACCAACCTTAATGCAAGAAATAAAACTGATGTGTATTTAGCAACCACGAGGCTGTTTCTTGCTTTACGTGGGTTTTACACAAGAGTAACCAATGCTAATTTCTAATGGCTTAAATGAGAGAATAGGGTCCCACCGAGTTATACCGCTGTAAGATACTCATGTAAATGAGAACAAGTCTTAAGCCCTGGAAGAATCCAAATCTCTACCCACTCCATCCCAGGAGCCTCTCCGGAGTAACAGGAGATTAAGCTCCATTCATTTTAAATGAACGTCATTTATCTCAAGTATTTAACGGGGAAATCCTGCTGAGCTGAGCCTCATTTTCTGGCAGATGCTTTGCAGTATCTATCTCCTAATATTGTTTGTTTATTCGCATTAAGCAGCACCAGGTCATAACCTGTCCTGCTGTGGCTTTGAAGGAGAACAAATAAACAAAAAAAGATAAGCCCAAATGATCAGATATGACGAGATGCCAAATATGTTCCTCAATATCCTTCATTCTCAGAAGTACTTCAGTTTCATCAGAACAGATGAAACCTTTGGGTGAAAGTTTCCCACATGGCAAATGCTGTGTGAAGAGCAGTGAAAAGCTGTGGCTGGACTGGGGAATCGTTACAGACTCACAGGAGTGTTGGCCAAGGGCAGAGGCAAGTCCTCCATTGAGCAGACCTCAACGCTGCCCATCTTCCTTCTGCAAGGAGCACCTTGTCGTACCACTGCCACCAGGTAGGACGGGGTTTTGGGGACGGAGAGCAGGTTTATGTACATTCTGCTGGCTGCATCAAGCGCAAAACCGCTTGGCCACAGGGCAGCAACGCAGTCAAACAGCCCAAGGAGAGAGATCACAGCTCTCAGCTTTACCCCAAGCAATGAAGTTTTCTGAAGCCTTCTTGAATCCAACCCATGGGGCAGAGCAGCTCCAAGGTGTGCAAGATGCCTCCAGCACCACTGCAGCAGGTGCCAACCACAGGAACCCACCACAGCAGAGGGCTGATCTCACAGCAGGGCCTCGAGCAAGAGCTCTGCCAACCTGGACTGCAAAAGCCTCTGTGGCAACGAGCTGTCTGCGGAGGACACAGCTGAAAGACCAGGAGGGCAACCTAAAGCTCAGTTATTTCACCCAGGGGCACCAAGGTGAGACAGAAAGGAGGAAAATATCATCATGACCCCTCCTACCACACCAAATTATCTGTGCTTTGGAAACACTGCTCTGCAGCAGAAAAATATCAGAAACGAGTAGATGAAACTGCAAAACAACCAAGGCCACTGGCTGGGCTAATACTACATTTAGGATGAGCTGCCTTCCCTCTGCTGGGCACCAAGTGCTCACCTGGTGTAACATTACGCTCCCTCCAAAGAGGCAAAGATGAAAGGAAACTTCATTAAGAAAAAAATCTTGCCCTTAAATAAAAAGTCAGATATAAAAACCCAGCAGCAAAGCCCTTCGTGCCTCATTAGCACCAATTTAGGTCCTGTTTAAATGCAACCGAGTATCAAGCAAATCCTTTCCTCCAGAAAAGGCATCTGAAAAGCTCCTGATCTGTTAAAGGCATGGAAATACTATTCAAATGACTGGGCACTGGCAGCAATGCCATCCATCAGGGTGAGCATCCCCCTCCAGGTCTCCAAAATTAAGATAAGGGGCCAGCCTGAGGTGACTTAAAAGCTCAAATTCCAGTTTGCTCAAATTTGTTTTGCATTCAGCTATGTATTATAGCAGCACTTTCAGGGGAAAAGAGAAGACTCAACACTGACAACGTCAACACCTGTGGGTTTTGCTTCGTAAGGAAATTTCAACACCCTTCAAAGCATCAGTAAATGAAGGCTGAATAAAGGAAAGGGGGAAAAAAGGGAGAAAGGAAAGTCTAGAAGCAATAAAGCTGGAAAAATACTTACCTAGGCTAAATGGGTTGGTTTGCAGATAGGTTGCTGGACGAAAATGCTGCTAATCATTCTTTATGGGACATGCTGCAATTTGTCTTTTTACATTTAAGTATCAAATTGATTCCTCCCAAAATAAAGCACCTCCTCCCATACTATATCTCACATGCTCCCCTGAGGAGCTGCTCTTATAGGGTCAGGTCTCATATCCCAGAGGTCAACGGCTGCTCTTGCTTTGCACAGTCTGATAAACACCATGCCAGCAAGCCAGATGTTATCACCTCCTCCAGGCAAAACTGGAGACCAGGATGGGACAAACAACACCATGAGCTACCAACGTGCCCCAGAGTATTTTATTTAAAATGTAGCTTGACACAGAAAAAGGAAATCTATTTATCTATCTCCCTTTTCATGAGAAACACCAAAATAAAAAAAGACCAGCAGGGTATGGCTCTGTTGGGCAGGAATGGGTGTCTGCTGCTACAAGGATTGCCTTGCACAGCTGTGAAGGCTATTCCCAATGCACCTAAGAATGCCAGAAATCTGGCTGCTGAACTTTAAGAGCAAGAAACAAGTTTCTTCCATAGCCGTGAATCCTTGGAAGATCCTGTGTTTCCTTATATAAAAAAAATAAATGCTGTGCTTGCTCATATAACCTTCACACACTACGTTCAGGAGAATGAAGAGAAGAAAACAGGATACTGATGGAAAAAAAGCAGCAGTTCTGTGCAGCTCACCTTCACCTCAATGAAGTCCGGTTTACCGAGGGAAACCAGCTCAGCGTAAGCTTTGAGTTCATCCACGTTCCAAGCTTTGACCAACGTCAGCCTGTAGACCGTGCGCTGTTGCTGAAAGACAGGGAAAAGGACACAGTGACACTCCATGATGCCCAGCCTCCAAAAGCAAAGAAAATTCATTAATCCCTTCTCAGGAAACCAAAGGCCACCTCACTTGTTCTTTCTAAAAAGCTATCGGTGCCACTCATGAACTGAGCCAACTTGGGCTCTACAATGACTTTATCTTCTCTCTATATACCCCAAACAACTGATGCTTTTTTTATAGGAGCATTTGTTTAATGACAAAATAACCAGCAAGTTTATTTCACTTTGATTTGCTTCCCCAGGCATAAAGTCTCACCATTAGTTGCTACACAGATATTTCATTTCCTCCAGATGGATCATCTGGCATCGGTCATTTCTGGACAGGATGAGCCAGAAGAGACAGACCATTGTCCGCCCCAGTCTGGTAGCTCTTGCAGCACATTAGGTACAACAGAGCCGGGAAAAACGGCTCTCCTGTGATCAGTTAAGCCAAATGTTTTATGGGAAGCAAAAAAGCGACAATTAAAATCACAACCAAGAAACATCCCAATTGCTCTGCTCAGGAGCCAGCCCATAAAGCCGGCGGTGCAAGTCGTTCGGAACCAACACGCGGTGGCCACAGCGTTAACGGCTACAAGAGCAGCGTCCCCCCGTCATTGCCCGCCCTGCTCCTGCTTAACCGCCCGGCTCCGGCTCTGCCTCCCAGCACCTCTTGACAAGCCTGGTATTTCCAATCGGCCACGGGAGACAAGCACAGAAGCTGAGCACTGCAGCTTCTCGTTGCACTGATGCAGCTCCTCGGATGCCCAAACTTTAGTCCAATCTTTACTCGTTCCTGTATACATCTGCAGATCATATTCAGAAAATGTCTTGTTTTGGAGTGATTTCCAATTTCCTTCTCAGGACAGAACCCTGAAGCAGCTACAGGCATCCCAAGGACATCTGCCACCTCCAAGGCTGGGAGTCACTTGGCCATGGGACAACTCCACGCTTGGCTGCTTGGATCTGCTCGTTTCTTCCACCATCTCCCTTTGCCTTCTGCGAAATCCCAGAGATTGGCGAAATGAAGTGTTATTTATAGAGCAATCTTCTGGCAAAACTGGTTTTTGAATTAACTCATTTCACTTCTTGGGCACAGAGCAGTAAAACGGGACACAAGCAGCAGTTCCCCTCCAGCAAAAGGGCCCGGTGACCCAGCCAGGATGACCAAAGACTTGGCGACTGGTGCTCAGCAATGTGCCAAAGGCAGCAGCAACAAGTGCTTCTGCTCCAAAGTTCAGACTTTGATCACTTGAATTAAAAGCCACCTCTACCTCTTAACCACAAGCAGGTTCACAGCACAGTATTGCCCCACAGTTCATGCTGTCTGCAGTAGGCACGTGCTCTGCTCCAGTTGTCAGTCTGTGTTTGTTCAAACAAGGGAAAAAATGGCAAGATTGGTACCAGAGACTGTCTGGAGCATCCCATCGCTAAAGTTCTTTGTGCTGTATGCAAGAAAAAGCATGGAAAATCTTCCAGGAGATAAAATTTATGTCTAAAAACAGTCAACAGTGTTTTCTCCTTTGTATGTGTGTGGTTTTTTGTTTGTCTGTTTAAAGAGTTAATTTTTGAGCTTCTTACAAAATTAAGCATCCGTGGAATGACTAACGTTAAAGAATTAATGAGAAAATGATTATGGGCCAGATATGACATACATTGACAGATCCGGTCCTCCCTTTCGCGCTCTGCTTTTAAACACATTAAGCTTAGGAATGAGATGGAGGCTCTTACGACTCCAGTGAACTGGCAGAAGAAAAGTTCAGGCCAGGAAACAGTCGAGTATGAAATCAAGAGTTAATTTATTAAATAAAAATAATTTTTAAAATGAGGGCACTAATAAAAATAAAAGAAAAATTACCATATAACAGAGAAAGGGAAAAAAGAAACAGAGGAAAAATAGCTCATGAGAAAAACCTGAGATATGTGTCCACCTGTCAATGGTCTGAAGGGATTAGATACCCAATTAATCGAGAAACGTCTCCCCAAAGGTCAACGCTGACTGGTAAACAAACACAGGCGGCTCCAAAGCAGCAGTGAATACAGCCAGGGGCCTCAACAGCCCCACCAAAACCTTTGGATCGGGCACCTCGGCACCTCCAGGCCCCACGTGCCACATTGGGAACCAGGCCCTGCACTCAGCTGAGCAGCAGCACAGCACAAAACGAGGCCTCAAGGAGCCCTCTTTTTTTCTTTTTTTTTTCCTTCCTCTCTTTTTGGGGGGCGGGGGAGGTAATTGCATGCTAAAATTAAGAACAAATTTCTGAATTTCAGTGTTGCGCCCAACTGTAACTCGGCAGTGCCCCCACAGCAACACGGTGGAAATGGTGTGTTGGAGCCTCTCCCTTCATCGAGGACAGACTCAAACCTCAATGACATGAAGAGCACAAGAAAATTGTTTGTGGGAGATGGGAAGGATGGCTCGCAAAAGCTGCTACCAGGCACTCAGGCCCCACAGGGGACCCACACCACAGGGGACCATCGCAACTCGGAAATGAGCAGCTCCAGACCATGGATAAGTTCACTGTGCTCAAAGAAAAGATCGTTTTCACAAGTTAACTTTACTGGAGAAATCACGTTCTTTGCCAAAAAGCAACATAAACTATGCATTAAAAAAAAGAATCCCAGCATGTTCTACCAAGAAACAGGTGAAATGAGATTGCAAAGCCTACCAGGCGAGGCTATAAAAAGGAAACAAGTAACTCAGTTTAGGTAAAATACATAAGCGTGCATTGTCTCTTACAGTAAGGTCTATACAAAAGAGATGCTTTTCCTCATCCCTTTTAAATCTCAGTTACAATACTCTCAAAACTACTTCCTAATTCATTTTAGGAGTCTAGCTCTAAAGTTCAAGTGATTCATAAAGCTACAGCTGCTACAGCACATCATTAGAGGGTTTTTTCTCCCAAAAGGACAGCGTTAACTGACAATTAATAACTGCAGTCAGTTTATATTATCCATCACTTCAATGGGTGAACTATCACAAAAATACAATGTCAGGTACTCCTCACTGGTGGGGAAAGAAGCAGGTCAAGGAAATTAGAGTATTATCCACAAGTATGCACAAAAAAGTTACTGAGAATCAGAAATTTATCCTGCAGCTGAAGTACCACCTTTCTAGAGGGCAGCGTCCCTCACACGTCATCTGCGTACACAGAGAAAAGTCACTTTTTAAAAGTGGTATAAACGACAGATTAGAATGACTCAAGGCCTAATACTGCAACGGGGTATATTCAAGTAATCCTTAGACTGCTGGAGGTAAAAATACACAATCCTGTTTTATTAATGTATTATTTGTATTTGGTTGTACAATAGGGCCCCAGGAGATCCTGTTATAAGCACTGAAAATGTAAGACATGGGAGTTTAAGCCCTGAGAATTTAATGATCTAAAACACAAGGATATAAAAAACCAAGAGCAACGCTCTGCACCCCACGTTGCCAGGAAAAGCAACCATTATTCCAATTCAGACAGCCATCAGAATAACATTAGTGTAAAAGAAGTTAATGTTATAACAAATCTTTCAAATGGATGAAAGTTGAGGGTGTGGAACTCAATACCCTTTAACGTCTGAAAACTATTCAGACGATCGGTTTTCCAGGAATCAGTAGCATAGAGAGGGGCTGCAGTTGACGTTGCTCCTGGAGCCCTTGCGTTGCTTTGACAAGTGTCCAGTGCAACCTGCCCATCTCCTAGGGCAGGACTGCCTGCACACACCAAGCCCACGTTGCACACAGGCTTACAGAAGCACCACACATGCCATCCATCAGCTAAGAAAGGACAACAAGAGATATAAAAAAATCAGGAGAAGACCATGCAGGGTGACTGAGCATTGGAAGAGGCTGTCCAGAGACTCCGTTCTTGGAGATACTCAAAACACACTGTTAGACAAAGCACTGAGCAATCTGTCTAGTTAAGAACCGGTTTGGGGAATGGATCAGAACATCTCCAGAGGTCCCTCCAAACTCAGCTACTCTGTGATTGTGAGTTCAAGTCTATTTGCTATAGCTATAGAGTAACAGATTTTTATGAAGTCCCTTTTAGCAGAGATTAAAGGGCAGCTTGCAGATCACCTCTTCGCAAACCTCTGCGATGCGTAATGGGAAATAGCAGCTCTTGGAAAGTGCTCCCTTGGTCCAAGCTAACATCCACACAAGGCAAGAGTTTGCAGTGGCGAGAGAAAGCCCGTTAATGTTGGAAGAGGAGAAGAGAGCCCTTCCTCCCACCAAGTTATAACCATGGGAGATCAGATAACAGCAATTCACACCTTGATGAGGAACTGGAAGAGCACAGAAATGAGCGGTCAAGTACACTAAAGCAAATCCATTCAAGGCCAGGGAAGCTTGAAGAACTTTTCAAGCAACACTAAAAGCCCAGAGTTCATCAGAACGGTTACAAGCCACGAAGTGCACAGACCTGTGACATGAGCCACACTTGAGGCAGGAAGCATTTCCAATCAAACACAACCTGCCCTTCTGAGTAGCAAGTGATTGCACTCATCTAGCTTGGACTAAATGAGAACGTTTATCAGCAATTTTCAGCCTCTTACTGATCAAGATTGTGGCGGGAGAACATGCTCTACAAAGATGATCTCCAGAACAGATCAATTGACTGTTAAAGGATTTTTTTTCCCCAGTTACGAACACTCAAAAACCTAATGAAGTTTTCCAGTCAGCAGCTCTTTGGCTGAGAATCCATTTTTTTTTTACACACTAAACTATGGTCTAATCTCCCACATCTTTTGAACCTTATTATGTGGAGGATCCATAAACCACGCTGGTGCAGGCAGCACACTTAAGGAAGATATTGGTCTTCCTCTGTCTTTGCATTCTGAAGCCTGCACTGCAATCGTCACCCTTTCACAATGGGTCTCAACAGCACCATTAAAGGCCAGCATGGACTTCCGTGCCAGAAAGAACATTCTGGACAGAAAGTGTTGGCAGGAGGTCGAGTCACCTGCGTGCCCAGGGCTGTGCTGAGCCCGGGTGGGACACGGAGCCCACACAGAGGCACCCGCGACATTGTCATTCAGGGCAGCACTCACTGCAGGCAGCAGAACTCACCGCTGATTTCAATTTTCTATCAAAACTATTCTAAAATGTTCCCAGTCCTAAAATATTGGCAAATGAGCACCTTGTGCGTGCACGTACTTTTGCCTCTAGCTACATCTCGCAGCTAAATCACTGAATATGCCTCAAGCTCTCAGAAAGAGCCCACGAGGAGACACCGCTCTCCTGGTATCCACTGTCCCATAATATGTTAATAAAGGTTCACATGTCAGTTTGACAAAGTACTCCCTTCTTGCTTCAATAACCAAGAAGGATGTGGGCTTTTTTTCCCCCCCCCAATCATTTCTCTTTAATTCCTTCCTTCTTGACATTCATCTTTTTGTAGATCAAATATAATTATTCTTCATAAAACCACCCAGGTCTAATTCCAGGAGGAAAAGGGGCGCACATGCCAAGCACAGCTGTGGGATGGACGGTTTCAGAGGGTTTAGATGGAAGCAGGGGAACATCTCCCCTGCACCAGGTGGGTGAAGGAGGAGGCAACAACAAGCTTGGACCACACAGGACTATGGAAACAACAGGAAGGCCCTGGGTTTGACCACAGCTCCCTCCGACTTCACTGGGACTTGCGGGCAGGTCCGCAAGGTGACTACTTGTCACCTTGTACCCAACAATGTACTCTCATACCTGGGCTTGCCTTGCAAACGGAGCTAAGTTTTGAGGAAATCTGAAGCAAACTAGACATTCACGCATCAGCCTTTGGCCTGTTATCAGTCTCCAGAAGTCCAAGGCAGCTATTTTGCCCATTTTATGGAAAGGCAGGGCCAGACATAACAGGGGCAACAACTAGACAGACCTCCTCCTCCAAACCATGCACTGAGCCCATTACTTTGGGGGTCTAATAAGACCTTCCCTTTGAATCTGCCACTTGAACTCACTCCTTCAACAAAGCACAAGGCTTTGATGGTGAGTCAGTAGAAAAGTCCCATCATTTGGGAGTAATAAACCCAACAAAAGCTACCAGATTTCCGTGTTCTAGCTTAAAGCCAAGTATTCTGAATATTCATACACCTCTCTTAGATATAAATAAAATAGCTTATTGCCAGAAAATGACATTTCTTTCACAGACCCCTCAAAATAAATCCATATTTTGCAGCTAATGAAACTCAAGTCACAAAGACAATGTCGTCAGTAGAGTCGC
>JAVCKT010025428.1:0-19295 GCA_032273925.1 Rhynchotus rufescens | reverse complement strand
CTGGCCGCCCGCCGCGCGCGCAAGCGCACTTCCGCCGCCGCGCCGCCCCCTGGGACTTGTAGTCGCCCGCGCCGCGCTGCCTCCAGGGAGCTGTAGTCGCCCGCGCCGCCATGTCGGAGGAGGACGAGCGGAGGGCCGCGCTGGAGGTGGTGCGTGGCGGCGCGGCCTGCGCGGCGGCGGCCGCCTCGGTCGGCTCCTGGCGGGGCGCGGGGCGCGGGGCGCGGGGCTGGGCCGAGCTGAGCTGAGGCGGCTGGAGCTGCAGCTAAGGGCGCTGGAGGGCGGGCCGGGAGCGCGGGGCCCTTCCCTCGGTGCCCCCTGAGGCTCTGCCCGCGGTGCGTGAGGGACCCCGCGCGGTGGTCTGGCCCTGCTCTGCCGTCTGGCTCGGGTCACCTGGGGATTTTCCATCTCTGCAGTCCCTGAAATGTGGGAATGGGGTCAGATCCACGTTTCAGACTGCCTTGACTCTCTGCTCGTCCTTCTTCCCATAGTGGAACGGAGCCACTGGTTGGTAGTGCAGGCAGATGAGCACGTAGCCATGGACAGAACGTGCCAGAGGAGTGGGATTCCCCATCCCGTGGGAACCGGGGCTTTGCCCCAGGTTGACTTCGATTGCGTTTTCATGCGATGGGTAGTTTGGTACCTCCTGGACGAGACTGGTAGGAACTGCCTGAGAAATCCCAGCTCTGCCTGCAGCAGGGATCACCGCCAGGAGCGGAAAGGGCTCCCTCCTCGGGAGCTGTTTCTGTTTCCTCCTAGAGAAGGTGGCAGGTTCCCCCTGGAGCATCAGAGAGCATCAGTGCCAGGGCGACACCGCCTGGCTGCTGGGCCAGTGCCTTGGTATCTGGGCACGGAATTCCTTCCTGATAAAGGAATCTCCCAGGTTCCCTGCTTCAGGATGGAGTTAGCGTGCCTTTGGTGCCCTGGCTGCAGCAGGCAGGTAGAAGTGCTGTGTGAATCTCCTGCTCCACGGGTCTCTTTTTTACTCCAAAGGCAGGATAATAGAAATACAGCTCACTGGGTCCGTCCACAGCACAGCAGGAAGGGAGGATACTGTGTCTAGAGACTGGAGGAGCACTGACTGCCCAGGTGGCCTTCGGCAAGTCACTTATGCCCTGTCTCAAGTCACTTATGCCCTGTCTTTATGCACCAAGGGAAAGTAGTTGGGCTACTGCCTTATTCTCCCTGTCAGTGAGACTTATTCGATCACAGGAGTGAATTGCAAGGTGCTGTGGGATGGCAAAGGCTGTATCAGTCCAACACCCCATTGTCACTATAATGTTTGTGCATCACCTCTACCCTTTCGGGATTCCCTTGGCTGGTGCTGTGGATCTGGATGTGCTTTGTACCGGCAGGAGGAGGAGCGGGGCGGCTGCAGGGGGTCGCTGTGTGATGGGAAACAGGAGGGCTTATAAATCTCCTGGAGCAGTCAGGACTTTGGCTGCAGGCAGGATGTGAAGAGTTCAGTGCCCGTCTGGGCCTGGCTCCACGCTTAACCTTGAAACCTCTCTCTGCTGCTGAGAGAGGAAGCGGTTGGGGGTTGCGGAGGCCCGACAGGCTCCACGGTGGCTGCGCCGAGCCTCGGGAAGGGTCAGGGCTCAGCAGCCCTCTGACAGCCGAGCGATTAATTAAGTGGCTTGTTGGCTTTGCAGAGGATCTGGAGCGAGCTGCTCAGGAAGCGCTCGCCGGCAGTGCTGCTTGCGGGCGCTTCAGAAGGCAGCTCAGTCACGGGCTTGTTTTGCTCTCCCTCACATGAGCCGAGCTGTGGTTTCACTTGGCTCTGGCACCAGCCTCTGCCTCTCTGAACAACCTCCTAGACATGTTTCTAATGTAGTGCTGTCGTAAGTAGCCTCTCCTTGGATGGACTCGCCCTCTTAGCACTCGTAGGCAGTTCTTGTCTTGTGTCGTGGTGCTGGGGGAGCTTTTAGAGCACGCAGGTCACTACGTACAATTTCAGAGCATTCCTGGTTCTTCCCCGAGAGGACTTCCCTTCTGGGGGCATCTCCCAGCTGGCTCCTTGAGAGACTTCTACGGCTTCCTGATAATTAAGATTTATCTTTCGTTAAATTATGTTTTTGAGACTCTTTGCATCAAAGACAGGTTACTTGTCTGCAGGTAGCTAGCTGCGTATGACCTGGGCTCACACATGGGGTGCCCCAACAGCAGGCTCTGCGCTGAAAACCCAGTTTGCTGAAACAGCATCAAATATCATTTTCTCAGCCTATTTTTTCATTAGCCTGAAGCAGCTCATTTAGTTGGACACAGTAATTTATTCTTCACTCTAGGCTTGGCCTTTATTACCTTACAGCACCTCTTCTTTCCCAATTTGTGGCAGGTCCAGGCAGATGGGACAGATGGAAACTGTGTCACGTTTGTGTTGCACGATGAGGATCACACGCTTGGCAACTCTCTGCGATACATGGTCATGAAAAAGTAAGTGGAGTGGGGCCTGTCATCGTCGAGTGTCCCTGTCTCCTACCCTGGATTTTTCCATACTAACCTGAATCTTAATTTTTGCTAGAGCAAAACATTTGATCAGAAAATGCCTCTATTCCCATGTGTTAGGTTCTTTATCAGGCATGCAGTGTCAAAGGCCCTCACAATGCCCGATCCCAGTCTTGGACCAAATCCATGTAAGAGTGTATGGTTAGAGAGTATCTCTATCTCCTCCTGGGATGTGGCACCTCAGAAGCAAGGGCAGGGCAGGACTAACTAGTATTAAGCAAATTGATAATCTTTCTTACTCACTTGGAGACCCAAATTTGATGTTGGGAATTAAATACTTGTCTGCCTTCAATAAAATATACAAATAAGGCCACACTGATCATGTAATTTTATTGAACTGGGCAGCACTGAGGGTTTCTGAAAAGTTCCTTGTAAGCCTCAGAAGAATTAGTACAGAGAGTTGAAAACATCATCCCAAATGACAGCTACATTGCAAATGTCATGTTCATTCTTCTGATAAATTGTCATGATGAGAAAAGCAGCAAAGTCTTTGCAAGAGGCTGTTCTCTGCTAAGCACATAGTCGTTGTCCAAGGTGGAACCACCTCTGGGTACAAAGGCAGGTGCCATGCAGCCTGCAAACCTACTGAATAAAACCTGGTGGTGCTGTGGTGGTGTCACAGCTGGAGATGAGAAATGTGAATGAGGATGCACAGGTAGTTTTCCTTCATGTACCCTTCTCATAAGACCCAGCCACTTCAGAAACATCTTGAGACCCAGCAGGTTTACTAGTTGTTGAGATTGTCCGAGCCTCAAATTCCTGAGATTTGCTTTGAACTTGCCTGGGTTACACTGCTCTCTTTCTCTCCGACAGCCCAGATGTGGAATTCTGTGGCTACTGCATCACTCACCCCTCTGAAAGCAAGATTAACTTCCGGATCCAAACCAGGGGTATGTGCATGTGTTGCCTTTGTGATAGGGTTCTTCGGGGGGATTCGCCCTGCTCATGTCAGGCCTCAACTGTGGCTTGTAAAAAAGAAAGCAAAACATTATTTTCCTCTTCTACGGAGCCTTTTTGTTGCAGTTTTTCTATTAGCTGGCTATAAGAGTGAGCAGTGTCATATGGCTGAGGACGCAGGGTGCATGGCTTTCCTTGGTGCCAAATTGACTGGCAGCAATCACTGAACTATAGTGCAGAGGGGGAATAGGTTTTCCAGTTACAGTCAGAAGTGATGGCTGCTGCATTTCCCCCTAAATAAGTTTGGTGTGTGGAAAGCAAAATCAAGGTGTGCTGACCTATGCAGCTGCTATTCCACAGCTAGCAAACCCACTGCTCTTGAGAAAGATTTTTTTGGTATCACTTGGCCAGAGAGTGGACCATGATATTGTGCTCAGTTCTCCGGCTGTTGCTGATTGTCTGGGAGGGGAGAAGTGTGTGGTCACATACATGGATGCTGGTATGAGAGCCTCTCTCTGTTGAGGAGCCAGCTCCTTTGTAGTGCCACTATGTGTCAGGGAAGAAGGTTGCCAAACTCCTCTGCAGCCACCTCTCATTTCACCAATGTGGCTTCTTTCCCAAAGGGTCCCTTCCAGCTGTCGAGCCGTTCCGAAAAGGCCTGAACGATCTGATGGGTGTTTGCCAGCATGTCCTTAACACCTTTGAGGTGAGCCTGTTTCCTCAAGAGCTTAGAGACCTTTTCTACCTCGCGGTCCAAGAGAGAAGAGGGATGGGCTGAGAGGCACTTTAATTCTAGGCACTTTAGACATGAAAACATGACAGTATTTTCAGGGGTTCTCTACCTGACTCTGACCTGATTCTGGTTTTCCAGGTCTCAAATCTCCATTTCATCCCTAATGTGTTGAGGGAGAGGATAAATGAGTATCTGCAAAGCCCCGTGGGTCCTCTGATGATAGATTTTTGTCTGAAATTCAGCAGGGGTTGTAATTTGTCCATGACTGTTTCTGCCAGTTTTCCTTGTTACTAGAGCACTAAGGAACAGAAACTTATGCAGGTAATTGAGGAAATTCTCCTGAGACTTCATGTCTCATTCCCTGGAATGAGAACATTTCTGAGCTTTTCCCACCTTGTTGAGAAGCAACTCCAGTGCCAAAGCATCCCCAAGGGGGTTGGTTTGAGCCAGGAGAAAATTTGAGCTTCCAGCCCCTGTCACATCCCATGGCTGGTTGAGGATCTATATGTCCCTAAATGATGCCCCTGGAGGTGCATTTTAGCAGGATACTGAGAGGTGGAATCACTAAAGGAGATCCTGGGAGCTGGAACTGGAGCTGATGCATATGTTCTTGCACCAAGTGCTTTATTGCTCGGAGGCTGGTCTAGTCCTGCCTACCTCAGAATCTCTTAGCAGAATGAGGCCAATATCTGCAGAGCTGCTCTCTAGGAAACCCTGCTGTGTTTAGGCTTGAGTAGTCCATCCTGGCTTCGTTTTATCTTGCAGTGGTTATAAAGCTCAGTCATTTCTGAAAGAACCTGGAACTCTGTCAAAGCGTCCTCACTCCTTCTGCTTTTCCAGGCCTTGGACTGAGAAGCTGCAACACGGACCAAGATGGTGGTGTTGTATTTGAAGTCCTCCACATACACTGTTAACATTTGTCCTTTGCTCTTGTTTGCAGCGAAGCATGAGGGAATACAGGGCCCAAAAGGAGGAAGAGATGCAGTAGCATCTGGAGAGGACAGTGCACTGTGGATAATGTGTGTAGCCCATGTGCGTGAGTGTTGAATTTCCCCTGTCAAGAGTTTGTTGTTATTTTCTATTACCACTTTGAAGCAAATTTGTATTTTTTTTGATAATAAAGTGTGAAGTGTGATCCTGCAGAGGTGTTGCTGTGTACAGCTCAACACAGGTACAGAAGGAGATAGCCAAATGGCAGTTCCTCTTCTGTCTCTGTTCTGTCTTATGTCTAGCTCTCCTCAAAAGCTGTGGCCATTTCCTGCCCAGCATTTTCAGACCTAGGCTTGCTCGTGCAGTCTGGTGCACAGAATTCACTTCAGTACTGTCAGACTTTTAGAGGAGCAGCACTGTCTTCTGATTTGAATCTTTTTTGCTTTCCACGGCTCCCATGCAATTGACTTGAGCAGATATGGCCAGTGTTCATATTTAAACAGGTCCCTAAAAAATGATGCTTTGTTCTCTTAGGGGTGAGGTGAGTAAAAAACCTGTTGGCGTTCGTTACCTCCAAAAAATGCCGGTCCAGACTGCCCTTGATGAATAAGAAACCCTGGTCTTATTTGGATTTACTGGCAACTCACTGAGTGGAAGTCGTTTATTAAGTGTAGTATGTCTTGAAATTGCAGGAGTTCCACCTGCTCTGTGCCAGGTGTGGGAGTGTGAACCTTTCCAGTTTGTTCTACTCCAGGAGACACCTCTCTGCCTTCTCAGTGGAGGTCTGCAGTTACCAGAGGAACCCGCTGACACTCAATTAAGTATTTAGCAGACTTTGCAGACCCCCTGCTGCTTGGTAGGAAACACTCAGAGATTTTCCTTTCAAACACCAACATGTTTTATTTACATACAGAGGAATAAGAGAGAACATAAAAATATCAGGATTTCTCTATAAAATCATTCTTTCAAATACAAATTGACACAGTTGGTCTCTCTGAAAGTGGGTTTGTGTTATCAGACAAGACTGAGAAACCAGCTGGAGGCTGCGTTTCTTAATATGACTCTCTGGCATCTCTGCTGCAGTAGATTCACCTTTCCCGTGTCTATAGTTGTGTGCTGCCTTGCATGGCTGCAGTGACTTTCCTTTTAGCTAATCCTGTCTGGCCTGTTTTTTGAGGCAGAAATTTCTGCCTGGGGTAAATAGGCTTTTGCAGAAGGCTTGGGACCAAGCTGGAGCACATGGAGGAAGGGAGAGAGGGGCTTTGCCTTTCAGTTGTTTCACCCAGTGGCATGGCAGGCATGCCAACAGCTCCCTCTTCTACATGTGGGATCAGATATGATAATGCAAGAAAGCTATTTCCCTGATGTGGGGGAAGAGATAGAAGGGAATAAATTAGAGCTTGACTCTTGCACCAAGACTCAATCCCATGACTGCTCAGCAAAGGCATATGATGGAGATTAACACTTTTTTTCTAAAGGTTTCAAAACCCAGCTGGTGACTGACGCAATGGTCACTTCCTGCAGCACCCAGGGGTTGCTGTGTGCCACGTGCCAATGACATGTTCCCTGAGCTGGGCTGCAAGGCTTGCTGCCTTCTGGACTTCTGTGTTGGAGGAGAAAGGGAAGATTGAATAAGCTCATAACTGTGCAACCCTCATCTCTGGAGAGCAGATGGAGCTGGCTGCAAGGAGCTCTATTTGCATTTGCACTTCTATGAGCAGCTAAAATCAGCAAATGCATTGCTCCCAATGTTCATTACTTTCTCTGTGGGCTGCAACTTGTTTGTCTTGGTCTTGTTTGTCTAAGGGAGAACTCATCACAGAGATATTCATCTGGAGCAAATCGCACTGGAGCAGCTGCTTGCACCCGAGCATGGCTGGTCCTGGCTAGGAGAAGACCTGCCAGGTCCCACCACAAGGCTCCTATGGAATTAGGTCAACTAGAGCTGAATTTGCCACAGATGGATATCGACTGGCTCGGCCACTGTTGTGCATCTGAAGTGACTGATTTCAAGTCACAGGCTCCATTTGCATGTGAATGTGGACAGATGTGGAAACATGTAGAATTCACTTAAAAAAAGTACAATAATTTAAAAATTCCCTCTGGTAAGAAAACATCTGTGCGGGATTTTCATGATTTGTCATTTTTCTGCATTGATTTCCTTTGTGAAATGCAGCCAGTTAGGCACTGTTAATTTGATATGGACAAATCTATTCTAGTAGGTATGTAAGACTGTAGGAAACAAGCTGTCTTATTATTTTAATTGGTGATTGCTAAGCAAAAAAAAAAAAGGCTTGAAATTATTTTGGTTTATTTTCAGGTCTTTTCTCATCTCTGTTTTTCCTTTTTCACTTTTTTTTTCAGTGACAAGAGGAAAAATAGAGAAAGGAGAAAAGAGGTAAAATTAAAAAAAAAAAGAAAATCAGAAAAAAAAGCATCAAAATCCTGGTTACTAAAACTTTCTCATGCAGGCTTTCCTGACCTGTTAGCAAGAGATGGAAGCTCTATGATTCTTAGAAAATCATACTGGGAAAAGCGCTTGGGGATTCATTGTTTTAAGGAGTAAATTTGTGAAAGCTCTTTGCTGTATTTTATTAACAGCAACAGCAAATTGGGCTGGGACCTTCACCATCACCTTTTCCAACCTCATTTGACCTTGAGAACAAGCATCTCTGTGCTTTTTACAAACGCCCTGAAGTTTCAGAAGCTTTTGGCCATGGCCAGAACATACTGAAGTTCATCCTCACTGCCCCCCTGCCTTGCTAGCGGGGGGAAGACCAAAAAACTGGCACCAAAACCCAGGTCACTTGTTCTTTTTTTCCTTTCAGAGCTGTGGGCTTGCAGGCAGTCCCCTTGGGAGGCAATCACTGAAGAAGGCTGTGGGACTTCCAGCTGTTCAAGGCTGCAGAGCAAGGCTGGAAAGGACTCAACTCCTTGATCCTCTCGCTTGCATCCTGTGTCAGGCAAAGAATTAGCTGCTTCTGGTTACAAAGGGGGCTTGAAAGGTAAGAGCTGGTGGTTTGGTACCAGCCTTATCTAGATTCAGATGAACTCGCCTTCCCTTTACCAGACTTACAAACTGTTCCATGGAAGGGCAACACTTTGGGCCCGCTACAGTACCTGGCTAGAGGGGAGCTAACCTGTTTAGTTGGAAGCTGCCATTAGCTTTACCAAGGATCTCTGATCCCCCAGGACTTGCTGTCACACACATGTGCAATCATTTTTGGTGCCATACACAGGTGGGGTGAACTTCATTCTCAGAAAGAGCCTAGGTTAGATTTCCCCGGATCAGGTAGAGAGGAAGGTTCCTCCCCAGGGCACGTTGATCATGCAATGAGGTTGAGTTGCTGCCTATCCCTCCAAATCATGACTGGAAAATTCAGGCTACTGGTTTCAGTAAGACCTATGTGTTGCCTAGGTCTTATGCTGGCTTTCTGACTAGGGAATATTTGTCCCAGAAACAAAGAGGGAGAGGATAAGAGATATCATCTTGCTTTGATTTTCCTTTCTCAGCTAGAAATTGCCATTCATGTTCCTCGCCATCTCCTTCCCATCCCGCATCTGTTTCAAAGTGATCATATCTCAACCTTTCTTCCCTTTTCACACATGTTATCTTCCCATCCAATGTTTCCACCTAAGACAAATGGCTGTTAAGTTGCTTGGTTTTCCTACAGGGAAATGAAAAACCCCACACAGATTTGAATCCCCTTTTTCCCCCTCCCTCAGAGGCAACTTGAACCAGATGATGGACAAGTGGGGCTCGAAGGCTGAATTGGGAGCTAGTCCTGGGATCAGTGTATTGCTGTAGCTCCTTCCAGGTGGGTAATAACAGGAAGGCAAAAACGATTCAGGCCCAGATGGAAAGTGGCTGGGCAAAAGAAATGGAAGTGTCCTGCAGTGCTGTCACAGTCCCTTCTCCTCTCTGCCCTGTGGGTGGCTCATCTTTAGGAAGAGCTGTACTTGTTACTCAAGCGGGAGCTGCTGCGGTCCAGACCAAGCTCCTGCCCGTTGGTTTTCCATTTCCCAACAGAGCCCTTCTCATCCGTTGGCGTAATGCTCAGAGCTGGTCTCTGGCACCAGCAGCACAGACAAGACTGTGAAGAGACAAGAGGGTAGAGAGAGAAGTTACAAAGCTGGGTTACAGGATGAGAGAGGGAGAAATATTCTCATATTGATGCTGGCAAATCAACCAACTCTTCTTTTGGGCAGAGGAGCTGGGAAGTGATTCTCATCCCTTCCCATTCCCATCCTCTGTCTCTTCCTTCTTAGAGCTCTGCTACCCCTTTGAATTCTGTCTGGGTAACCGGCTGGATTTTTAAAGCAGACCTACTCCCTATTTCAGTAGGAAGTAACCTCTGTATGGGAGGGTGGCCCCTGCCATCAGAATGGGATGATCCTGATTTATTTCACAGAGCCATGTGTGTTGAATTAGGAGAGGACTGGAACAAGGAGCATCACCCCACATCAGCCTCTCTGAGTACATTTGTGCATGAATCAGGCAGCAGACTCTGCAGTTTGTACAGGTGTTTTGGTCTTGTCCCTCTCACAAAGACTCTCCTCACTGGTGAGCGAGTCCTCTGGCTTTTGCCAGCCAAAGTGTGTAGCTGCCAGAGCCAGGAATTTTGGGGAGTTTGCTCCTACCTGGAAGCAGTTCTTGAATTTCCGGCTGACAAAGTAGAGAGCCACAGGGTTGATACAGGAATTGAGGGAGGCCATGTTGATCCCAAAGTAGTCCATCACAAGGAGGAAACTGAGGCAGGAGGGAAGAGAAAGGGATGAACGTGTTGGAATCTCACCAAGCTGAGAACATAGAGGGTTTCCAAAATGCCTGGCCCAGGAACTTGCTTGCAGAAAGAGGCAGTAATTAATACTATAGAGGAAAGCACAGAGCAGCCCTCCTGCACTTAAGCAATTGCATAGTGCTTTTTCTTGCAAGGGTCATTTATTGAGTAACCCAAGATCACAGGATCTGCATTCCCATGAGGTAACCTTGTTGTTCTCCAACTCACACACAGCAACCGTATCTAGCCAGAACTGGATTCTGGTGTGAGGAATAGGAAGGAGAGGGGAAGATAGGCATATACCATGTGGCAGGATTGCCTCACTACAGAGACCTCGAAAAACAGAAATTTCCTTCCTTTTGGAGTCTCCCACACCGTCTTTCTGTGCCTATTAGAAGGGCAATGACATTTAGAAAAGGAACCAGTGAAGTAGGTGGGATTTTGGAAGGCAACTCCCTGAGTCTGATGTGAACCCAACAATGTCTATGTCGGTACCTATAGTTGCACTCGTGATGGTGCCCCTACCTGAGCAGTTCACATCTGTTGGGGTCCATCTGGTCATAGATGGTCCTTTTCAGGATGCGGCTGAGGTGGAGCGGCAGCCAGCAGAGTGCAAAGATCACCACTAGGCAGAACACTGTCTTGGCCACCTCCCGGCGCTGCACGGAGAAGGTGGACAGAGGAGAAAGGATGATCTCACTGAGCACAGGAAAGCAGGTGGAGCAAAGCATCACCTTCCCCCGCTGAGCGGGAGCCCTTCAGGTTATTTGAGGGCTTAGGAAGGCTTAATACCTCTTCCAAGTCAAGGCACTGCCTGTAGATCTCTATCCTTAATCTCTATGTCCTCACGATATCTGGGCTGCAGGAAGGGCTCCTTCACATACGTAAACAGTGTTGGTGTCTGACTTCGGTAGGATTATGTTCCCTAGGACACAGGTTCCTCACCCATCCACCTTTCACACTGCATTAACATGATCACTGTTAACATGATGTCACCCTCAAAGGATTGTTCTGGAAAGGGCAAGAAGGAAACAATAAACTGTTCCTCTTCCTGCATCCTTTGTTATAAGACACATACCTAACTTGGTGCACTTTGGCGATGTGAGAGCAAAGCTACAGATAACAACCACTAAGAAACTTAAAATTAAGCTGATCTGTGGTGATAAAGTTAGTTGTTTTGGTTGTCTCTGAGTTGGGAGACTGTAGAACAGAAGGCTCCTATACCTCATTTAATCTATGTACCTTCATTGATATGCCAATAGCTACTGATCTCTGTGGAGCTTGTGTGTGTCCTTTACAGGAACTAGCATATGTTCTCCCCTTCAACAGCACTCTCCTGTTTGAGGAAATATCTGGTTTCTGCCTTTCTTTTGCTTACCCGTTTCATGTGGTCATTCAGAGCAATTCTCATTCCATTTCTCTTGCTCAACATCTCGCAAGACATGAGTGTGTAGAAGATGCCAGTGCATACCAAGGGGAGGCAGAAGTAGAAGCCAAAAAGCCACCAGTCCTTCACATCACGGTAGAACTGCATGCAGAACACAGAGGGATATCAGTTAGAAAGCTAGGAGGGAAGTGCGTGTGCATGGGGAGAGGGTAGCTGGAGCATGAGCTGACCTGACAGTGAGCCTAATGCTGACCAGCATCAGACCATTCTGACATTCTTGATGTGAGAAAGTGTTAACAACCCCTGTTTTGAGTGTACATTGGATTCTCGTTCCCAAAACTAGTGCACATACTTGTCTCAGAGAATTTCAGGTCATATGCTCCAGCACATCTCACTCCCACAACTGCCAGTCCACTCCAGCACTCTTGTGTAAAAGGCAATTGAAAGGAGCTTATTTTGGCAGACAGAGGCAGTAATTTTGTGCATCTTTTTAATTCCCGTTTTGTCCCTTGTCTGGTCTTGTGCTAACTGTTGCTCAAGCAGACGGTTGTGGAGCTGTTCCTTGGCCTGTCATGGCAGTGAAGCAACTTTGAAGCTTACTGAGATGGGGCACAGCCTTCTGAGGTGGACAGTAAACACAAGCCAGCTTAAGGTCCAGCTCCCCATTTTTTGATCCCACGTTCTCAGCAAGACCACCCCATATCAGTACAATTCCAGGCCTCCTGTGTTTTGAATGACACTGCTTTCCCACGTTCACCCTGATGGCTAGGAGAAGCCATCTGCAGAAGCACCAAATTCTGTAAACCATGAGGGAGGAAGCCTCATCTGCCTGTCTCCCTTTCTCATGCTGCAGCTGTATTTGGGCAGGGTACACACCATCATGAAGCTGGATTTCTGCTCGGAGGAGAGCATGCACACCCACAGGTCTCGATCCCAGTAGTTGAGCTCCACCATGTCAAAGGCTATAGCTTCAGGGACCGCAAGCACGATGGCCACTACCCAGATGAGCGTCACCTCGACTGCCTTCCACATGGGAATTCCAATCCCCTGGATCCGACTCCAGGAAGCCACTGCTCTGTACCTACCAAATACATGGAAGCACAACAGAGAGGGATCGGGGAGAGTGAGAAAAGCAACAGGAAGAGGATGATAAGATGGAAATTAAGAGTTGTTCCCAAAGACCCTTTCTCGTACGTCTTCCTCCTTAATTTCTGAACAGAAACAGACTCAGGGGCATCCCTCAGTGGAATGGGAAGGATCAGAAATGGGCTTATAAGAGACCACAAAAAGGGTGAGTGTGATAGTAGGCATCCTTGTTTTGTGTGTATCTGCCCTATTCCACTGGGAGAGGTGCCACCCATCCCATCCAAACAGCATATTCCAACATGTCATGCTCTTCCCGTCAACTTTTTCTGGCAATATTTGAGCTCATCCGCACAAAGAAGAGACAGTTCCTGGTGGATATCTCCTCTGTGTGACAGCATTCGGTTTCCTTTCTGAATTTTGGCCTGCAGTGGAACCAGGCCGCCCTGCACTCTGTCCCTTGGTGACAAGGAAGGGACATGCCATGGTTAAATATAGACCAGGCAGGCAATGCAGCAATGTAAGTTTTCTTATTACCTGTCGATGCTGAGAGCGCAAAGACTGAGAACTGTGATGCCCACTGAGGCCTTCTGGATGAACGGGACCAGCTTGCAGACCTGCACACCAAAGGGCCAGTCTTTTGCCAGGAGCTGGGGAAGAACCACAGGGTTAACAGACTGCTTTGGGAAACCATGTCCAGCTTCCTGTAATAGTAGGTGGTTACCCACAGGGTGAGAGAAGCCCACAAAGAGCAACTGAAAGCACTTTGAGGTTACCTCCCCTGGGATTATGCGGTGCGTGCTCTCTGGTGCTTTATGTAGTACTGGGAACCATTAACTTTCCCAAAGACCTGTGAAATAAATTGATCTATGGAAGGAGCAAATTGCACCCAATCTTCCCAGGTGCTTGCTGGACAAAGAAACGAGTTCAGACCCCAAAGTTCAGTGAACAGAGACTCCACCAGTTGAAAAGACTCAAGGTGGTCTCATCTGCTCCTGCCTTGTAAGAGGACATAGCACAACAAGGCAACTGGACTACTCTTAGAACCACACTGCTTATAGTTGGGGCTTCTCAAAGAAGCATCAGCTTCCCCAATAGATGGCTGAAAGGTGAAATGCAGAACACAGAGGGAAATGCTCAAGTGGACTAGGAATATCAGAAACATCAGTTGGGAAATACCAATGTATGGCTGGAACAGGGAGTCCAGTCTCTGAAATTTTGGTCCAGATTTCCCACCAAAATGCAGGAAACATTAATTCACGGTCTCGGCATGGTCAAAATATCTTGGCCTTTTCTTGTACCAGCTGCAAGTTGTGCTAGTTGCAGCTCTGAAATGGCCAAATGTTTCCAGGCCAATAGCTTGTGTTAAGAATGAGTTGCCTTGTATACAAAGCCTGTGCTCTAATCCATGAAGGAGGAGGAAGAGTCTTAGATCAGTGTTGTTGGCCACAAGCTAATCTGTTTTCTCAGCTGATGACAGGAGAAGACTCACATGTGATTGAAATCCTGTGTGTGGATCCATGGACTGGTGTCAGAGAGGATTGTCTGACCTGGCCACCTGGATAACCTGGCAGAATGACTTCCCTCACATGATTTTTTGGATCTAAAATCTCTCTATAGTTTTTGATGCAATTTTATTAAATTTGGAGTGATCCGAGTCTTTGACAATCACAGTGGTTGTTCTCACAGTCAGCATATGCACATCATCTTCTTCCTGCTCTGAATCTCTCCCTGCTACCTGGCCTGTTTGCTCCAGGAATACTCTAGGATTCAGTTTTTGCTTTCCCGGCTGAAGATTAAAGACTTCCCCACAAGCAAGGTCGACTGAGCTCTAGGGCATCCTTCCAGCCATTCCTATAATCCTAACTCCCTGATGACTCCAGTCCACCCAAACCTTGCTCAATTGACAGGCAAGAAGTAGCTGCAGTGGTCCAGGTACATCAGACAGCTGTTGTAACCTAACTTCTGCTCTTAACTGGTGCCTCAGGTCTCATTTTCACGTTGCGCAGCCCTCTCTGCCTTAGTGTGCCATGCAGAGCTCAGGTCGACCTGCTTATTTGTCATGCACCTTTTCTCTAGCTTGGGGAGCAATATACTCCGTACTTTATAATTGCAGACCTTTACTTTCTTCCTGAATGAGTCCCCAGTTTTAGCTCGGATAAGATACATATTTACTTGAGGCCAGCTTACTGAGCAGTGCTGGGAGAGGTATCTCCAGTGCACAGGAAAAACAGTATTTGCTCAGCTGACATACACTTTGGGTTTTAATGTCACAGCACCACAAGTGATTCTCTTCCTGGGGTTTCAAATTATTAAATTATGAACCTCCCCCTCTCCTTTGCAAAAATGGAGCCTGCAGTGAGAAGCAGAAGATGGATTTGGCCCAAGGTCTGGGCATGCAGGAGCCACTTCTATTCCTACAATTGCAAGGCTGATCCATGCTACATGGAACCTACCTTATACACATTGATGGGCAGAGCAATGAGGATGTAGAGAAGGTCCCCAAGGGCTAAGCTAGCAATGAGAACATTTGGTCCATTCCTCATGCACTTGTTCTTGTAAATGATCCTCAGGAGTGTGGAATTTCCAATGATTCCCACTATGAAGATGGTGCAGGACACAATAGTGTTGATGTACTTGAAGATGTGTCTGATATCTGCAGGCTTCACGCACACAGGCAGCAGGGGTGGCTCAGTCTCGGTGCTCCTGGGGAGACTCTCCGAGTGGTTTGAAAATTTGGCCTGGAAAAGGCTTGGCTGGACAAGACCATAAGCTTGTCCCTGGCTAAGCATCTCAAAGGGAATGGTGCTTTCCTGGAAAGCCCTTGGGGTCTGGCCGCATGCCCCGGAGAAGAGCAAAGTCAGAGAAATGGCTAGAGCTGCAGGAGCTGGGCTTCTCACCATTGAAGACTGAAATGGCAAAGCCCAGCTGAATCCTGGTGCAGAATTCCTTGCAAGGCTCATGGTACGTCTTTGCTTGGGTCTTGATTTAATCTGTAGATGAAGAAATGGATAAGGGGTGGAAACTGGTTAGATCAGCAGATCAATGTGCCATCTTTTAGTGCAAAGAGTAAAGATTCAACATATTCTTGCTGGGAACCAGGCTGGTAAAATACCACAAGGGCTTTTCCAGAAATGCTGTATCAATACCTGACATCTTATTCCAATTTATGTGCAAAGAGAACCTCTCCCCATCTTTATAGTTGTTAATTGAACCACTTCCTTCCCAAAACCACTGTGCCATTCAACTCAATTCCTAGGGATATAAATCTCCCTGTTGTTTGCAGTTTTGACTGCTGAGCACAGTAAAAGATCTCTCAAGCTGACCAATGCTGGAGTAATAAATATAATAAATATCCCTCGAGCAGATTCTGCTTTGCAAGTCTCAGACAGCGCTTCCAAACAGAACTGGACACGTTGCTACTCCACAGACATCTGTGGCTTCTGAGAGACTTTAGGATGTCTGTAGCGTGGTTCTGGCATGATGCACATTTATGGAAGTGGCTTTTGGATGATCCACGTCTGGCCACTGGTTGCATATGAGACCAGAAGCTGTCAGCACCCTGCCAGTCTGTGCCTGGGATGACTTTGCTACATAGGATCTTTAAAATAGCATTTAGCCTGCTCATAGACCTGCAGATCTCAAAGCATATCCCAGGTCTTAATCTCTTAATGGCATTGCGCTTTGGCAGTGGCATAGTGCCATGCACAAATGCAGCTCCTCTAGATACAGCTGTATCTGTATCCTCACATGCACGAGACACACAAATCAGGCTCTGTAGAAGTGTCTGCGCATTTCTGGTTGTTCAGAAGGCTCCAGCACAACCCACATGAAGCTGGGCTGTTTCCCAATGAACCAGTCTAACCAGGCTTATCTTTTTTTTCTGTTTCACTCTATTAGTCGTGCTGAGAAATCTTACATCAGGCTTAGTTTTCTGACCCTTTTACATCCCTCAGTCAGTTCCTTAGTGCTTTAAGCTGTAAACAAGCTTTAGGAAGAAGTTTAACGCTTATTCCCACTTGCATGTCAAAGAGACAAGAAAATAATCAAGTTCCTTCAATCACAGTTCAAATAGATCTCATGAAGTGGATAATTAAGTTTTAGCTCCATTATAGCAAGGCGTCTTAAAAGTGTTTCTATTTGAAATCCTCAAGTCAGAATGACACATTAGCTATGGTTTCACAGAGGAAAGTAAAAGATCCCGTCACTTTTCAGCTTAGAACCAGCATGCTTTTATCTGCTAAAATAGTCATCCTGTGTGTTCACTGTGCCTTTCATCTGTGCAGACTCAAACTGCTTCGCAAACCTAACCAGCAGATAGTCCACACTGGTGTGAGCCAGAACAGTTGCTACAAAGCCACCTGCTGCCCTGTGGTGGAAAAAAGCTGTTTTCAATGACTTGGAGAGCATTTAGAGAGAAGTCTCCATATGAGAGCTGGGAACAGCACTCATGCCTCATTCAGCTTTCAAAAATGTATCGGTATCTCAACACCCAAGTCTATAAATCCTAAGCAAGAAGTTTTCCTAAGCAAGAAGTTTCCACCTGCTTCCACCATGAAGAATGAAGGTCCTGGAACCTCCCCTGGGCTTAGCATGCCCCTCTGAGTTAGGTGCAGACCTAACTTAGAAATCAGCCGCTGTCTGTGGTTCTCTAGGGTCAATGAACAACAGTGAAGAGCTAAAACAAGCACCTGTCATTTGGACACCCATTCAGTCACCAGGCTGGGCTGGGGTCTTTAAGAAAGATGCTGGTTCCTGAAGTTAGGAGCTGACAGAATGGTTACAGAGCCTCTCTAGAAAGCTGTGTCCCATGCATTTTGCTGGCTCGGGCTGCTCCTCTCTGCTCTCACAGATGCAGAACTACCAAGCCCAAGGAGGCTGTTCAGCCCCTGGGTATTTGGCAGAGCAGCTCATGTGAGTAAGGATCACAGGACACTGCTTGCTATATCCGGCCTGTCCTCTCGACAATGCAGTTGCAGAACCATTTCTGAAAAAAAATCCTCTTCTCCTCCCTCTTGCGTTACAACTCAAGGATTTAGTTAAAAAAGGAGCATTGTTTTCTCCTGTTCGACAGCCCTTTGGCTCATTTACTTCTTCCTTTGCATATTGCCTCTCCTCTTACATTATCTTAGAGTGCTGAGACAAAAAGGAGAGCATCACCTTTTGTCACTGATAGGAAAAAATGCGGATCTGGATGCTTGTTCACTGCCCAGCATATGTAAAGCCAAAGACAGCATTGCTTGACCTAAAATCCACTCAGCCTTGTTCCTGTTGCTGATCATTTGAGGAAGTGACTGTGCACCTGAAGTGACACCTGCACTGGCTTGGGCTTTTATGCCGCAGCTAGCTTGAACATGTGAAAATGAAGACCGTCCTTTTGCTGTACTGGGTCCAAAACGCAGCTGAATCCTCTGGAGTTATGACAGGGACATCAGGAGAATAATCCCGAGGCAGGAGGTTAGACTGAGAAGCCTTGCTAACCTGCCCTACACCTGGCTTTCACCTCAAGGCTGGTGTGCACAGGTTGAGGAGAACCCAGCTCATCCCAGTGAGGTTACTTCTCTTAACCCCTCTGCTCCTCAGCGTGTGTTGCCTGCCCATAGCAGGGCACTTGCTGCATTCAGGAGCACTTGGAGCACAAGGGCATGTGTTCTCCTGCCAGACTAACCTCACCAAGCACCAAAGGGACCTCTCCTGAAATTCAGCATTTCTTGCAGGGAAAATGCCACGAGTAGGGAGAAAAGAAAGCTCGTATTAATATCACTTCACCACTTCTCTCTTGACCTGAACACAACCTCTTTGCAGAGCAGAGGCGGGATTAAAGCTCTCACCTAGAATGTCCAGGATCCCTTTTCCAGCTCATGCACCTTCTCCCTACCCACCTGTTAGACCTTGCTCAGGCACCATGATCCCTTCAATGTCTCACCCAGATTGGTAGTCCGGAAAGGACGGACAAACATGCAAAAATTCACATTGAAACGCAAAATCATTTTGTTCGAAAATTAATGCATGGAAGAGCAAAGATTTTAAGCAGAACTAAGTTACCTTCCTTGTGGCTATGAACTTTCAATGCTCCTGGGATCAGCTTCTTTTCCCCTTATGGCTCCTTCTCTCTGGGCAGGCAGCTGAGCGTGTTCTGTGGGCCCTGGGAGAGCTCCAGCAGTTCAGCCCCTGCGTTGGCTTCTGTGCGTGAGCTCATGTGAGGAGGATGTTTCTTCCTGCTCATTTGTCGAGGTTTCTCTGAATGGAGCCGTTGGTTTTATAGAAAATCACAGGGCTCTCCCCGCTGTGACCAATAGGCAGAGCGCAGGGCTGGGATGGAGGAGGAGGGTGAAGTTGGAAAAAATGCAAGGCGGCCCCGTGAAGGAGAGGAAAATAATAAACAAATAAAACTTCAGGCAGAGGGAGGGAGGTGCGGGCGGCTGATGGCCACAGAGCACAGGCCTGCCCAGGTTCTGCCCTGCACAGTGTTGGGACAGGCTCTGCAGGACACTGAGGCTGGGCCTTGGCAAAGGGAGTCCAGTGTTGACTGCTTGTAGGAAGAGGATTCTGGAGACATCAAAGTCTGTTTTGCCCAGGGTGTGTTCAGCCAGCTGCTCCACCTGGGGCTTTTGAAGAAGATCAGACATTGAGGAGCTAGAGCTGCATGGCTCCTTCTGTCAGGTCACATTAGCTTGTGGACACACATCTGGTGCCCTCAGCCTTTCCAGGGGACAGGTCCCTGAACATGGTCTGTGCATCTGACGTGTCTCACGCTGGGGAGGTCTCCCCACCCCAGGGTTGGTGGGAGGGAGTGTTCGTGCAGCAACACTACATGAAGTCAAAGCACCTTAACTTTGCTATAGGACCACATTTCAGGGCCCTTCTATCCCCAAAGCAAGAACAGAAAGAATGGGTTCAGGCTATCTCCCAACCATCCTATCTGTTTTGTGAATTCCTCTCACGTTAACTGGAGCTTTTTTTCCTTTTTGTTATAGTGTTG
>JAVCKT010025426.1:6306-45274 GCA_032273925.1 Rhynchotus rufescens | reverse complement strand
TTTATTTTATTTTATTTTATTTTATTTTATTTTATTTTATTTTATTTTATTTTATTTTATTTTATTTTAATTTTCCTTTTTCCTGTTTCTACAGAAACCTCTTTGCACCAGGCTACACGGAGACTCATTACAGCCAGAGCGGGCAGCCCCGGACTGTCTCACTGCCCCACACAGTAAGTACAGAGCCTGCTTTCATTCACAGAGAGCAGGAAGAGCAGGGAGCCGGCCCGGAGCAGCGGGTCAACTTCCCTCTAAAGAGATTTTCATCCAGGCTGGGGCTCCTGTAACTCTACATTGAAGCCTGGCTTTCCCAGCTGGGAGCTTGAAGCTAGAAGATGTCTCTATTTTACAGAGAAAAAAAAATTAAAATATTTTTATATTTTGTCTGAATTTTGTTATGAGAGATGAGGATGGTCTCCAGCCTTGCTCCCCTCTGAACGCTGGTGAATAAAGAGCTCATTTATTCACCCCTTCCTTTTGATTTTTGCCACAGGGTACTCCATGCGGAGGAAGTTCCTGGCCTTTGGGAGGACTGGCCAGCATAAGCTGGCTCCTTTACAGCAAGAATCCCATGAATCCATGATCTCACACAGGCCTTGCGCCAACTCTCCACTGCAGTGGCACAAAGATATGCATTGGTTGCAATTTAAAAATAGGAAAGACCCCATGAGATCATCTTTATCGCTGCTCCCTGGGGCAAGGAGAAGGGATCTGGTGGCACATGTCAGTCCTGTGGTCCCCCGGGTCCCATCGAGGCTGCTTTTGTCTTGCCGGGATCCCTGGGACAGGGATTTCCTTCTGCATGTGGTATAACTGTTCCTGGTGCCAAAGGTGCCTTTGGGGCCTGACCCAGGGCCAGCTGGCCTGGAGAGGCAGCTCCTGTTACATGCTCTGGATGGAGCTTAATGCTGCAGACATCTGAGTTGCTTCCTTGGGGATTCCAAGCTCTTAGTTTTTACTGGCAGCAAGGAGCATTTTTGTGCACTCCCGTGGGCCACACGTGGCAGCCGAAAGGCTGAATTTCAATACACAGACTCCCAGAGACTGGTTAGGATAGCCAAGCACTTAATGAGGTGGAAGGAGGACAAGTACTGGAGTACTCCTACCTTGGCAGTGCTCAAACAGGGCTCAGTGTCCATCCCAAGACTGCATTCCCAGCCTTGCTCTCTGTGACCGTGCGCTCTTTGCCTTGCAGGACCACTGCTTCTACCAGGGCACGGTGCGGGACAGGGAGCGCTCCAGCGTCACGCTCAGCTCCTGCCAAGGGCTGCGGTAAGTGCCTGGCAGTGCCCGCGGCAGAGGTGGTTCCTGCAGCAATACTCTTTCTTTGCTCCACATCTCTTGCTTTGCTCCTTGCTGTGTCATGCTGTGAGCAGGTTCTGCTCCCTGGTTCTGGTTTTCCCAGCTGAGGGGACAGCTGTGTACTGTGGAGCATTTGCCGGAGATTGGGAGACTCTGGACAAACAAACTGGTTCTTGAATTTCACCCTAGGTACAAAAAGGAGCATGTCAGGGGAAAGCCATAAGTTTGGGAAGCAGTAGTGGCCACTAGGCAGCACCTAGACTTCCTCCTCCTCTGTGCTGGCAACATGAAATCATGCAGTTAATTAGTTTAACTCAAGAGACCACTGGAGTAAAAGGCTTCTCCTGTTAATGTCTCATACGATGTCCTGGATGGAAATAACAGTAGGACTTGTGAGGTCCAAGACTAGTCCTCTACACTAACACAAACCAGCTCCTTTTTCAAGCATCTCACATATTTTTATGTGCAGTTTGCTGCCGTGTCTTCCAACCTGAACTTCCCACCATGTTGTGAGCCCAGCTTCCTTTTCCTTGCTCACTCACCCTGGGTGGTGCAGGATTGTGTGTGTTATGCCTTTAAAACCTTAGCTTTGGTAGTAATGGAGTTTTTGGCAGGAAACCGAGGACTATATCCTCAGCAGGAGTAAATGAAGTGATTCACTGAGACCTAGGAGCTGCAGTCATTGACACCAGCTAGCAGCTCATTTCCAAAATACCGCATATACTTTATTGACATTAGTGGTTATGTGCACTCGAGAACTGATCGGAAGTTGGGCTTGATGGGACTTGGTCCAGGCAGGAAACAGGCCTTGCCAAAAAGTCCTAAGCACTCTTAAGTGTATGTAACACAGGCCAAAGGACCTCGCGAGATAAACAGGGCAGTGTGGCCACCTGCAGTTTGTAATAATCCAAAAGGAAAAGCAGGTGTTTTCTGCCTCTTCCAGTTTGCATTTTCCTATGCTCTCCATTCCTAGCAGCAGAGGAGAAAAAGGTGTCTAGATGTTCTCATGCAGCAGCGTCTCTGCACCCTGGAGCTGTCAGGCTGTGTGCTAGTAACTTCTTGACATCGTTTAGTAATTACTGGAAGTGTGTAGAAGCTGAGCACACGCATCTGCTTTCCCTGTGGGCAGCACGCTGCCCTTCAAGCCATACGTCTTTCAGTAGGCATTAACCACGGGAGCTTTCTAGTTCTCACAGTTGTAAACTGGCAATTGAAGAGAACAGAACCATATGGCCTTGTGCAAGTCCCAGAGAAACCCGTATCTCCATCATTCCTGATTACTGCCACAAGTGGTGAGAGCTACCCTGAGGCCTTGTTCAAAGGTGTGTACAAGAGCAAAAGCCCTGTCGTCATTAGCTTTTCTGCTAGAAGTTGTCTTCCTTTGATTTCTACATTTTTCCTTGTTTCTATAATGCCCAGCATCAGGATCTTCTATCCCTCTTCAGGATTTAAGCATAATAATACCAAGGTGTTCCGCAAAGTTGTGCTTTATAAAAAATATTTTTTCAGCAAGGAATTGTGTAGCAGAGGAAGAATTTGCCTCTTCTACAGCAATATTCACTGACTTTCCCTCTTGTTGCCTCCATCTCAACAGAGGACTCATCGTACTGAGCCGCAATTCCAGCTATGTCCTAGAGCCTCTCCCCAACAGCCAGAACCAGCACTTGATCTACAGGCTGGAAGACTTGAAGTTGCGGAGAGGAGCCTGCGGCTATGAGGGCACTGAGGCTGAAGACTGGCTCAGGGGCTTCCCTGCTGAGGTGGTCCCAGACTATCACAGGGTGAGCGAGGCTCAGGCCAGGGCACTGTGGGACAATGTGAGGATTCTCTGTTTCCTACCTCTTCGAGGAGCCTGCTGCTGTCTGGGAGCATGACTCAGCAAGGGGGATGAAAGAGGACATCTAAAGAGGGTTTGTAGCAAACTGGTTGCTGAACAGTGGCTCCAGCAGGGAAGCAAAATAAGCACTGGATACCACATGGGTTTGGGTCATGGCAGTGGAGCAAGTCAGGGACCATTAGATGAGCTGAACTGTAGCTCTGTAGGGGTTTGACCATCTGATATGTGAGATATGAACAGCCTGTCTTTAACCCTCTTGAAAATGCTTAAGCTAATCATAATTGAGATGGTCTAAGGACGTACCCATGGACAATTGCTGTAATTGAGTTAGCTTGTAATACCTGGTTGCTCAATACCTGGTTGCTCAATCTTGTTTTGAGATTCTTGTGTGTAATGGGGTGGAGTGAATGGCCAGGGAAAACCATGCTGTGAAAAATTGTCTTTACAAAAGTTTAGCAAAGAGTTTACTGGGGAATACTGGGGAAATAACTGGTGTTGCTCCTGGCACAGGTCAAGCGGGACACTTTGCATGCTACGAAGTATGTGGAACTTCTGCTTGTGGCTGATTATGCAGAGGTAAGAAAAAAGATCATGTTTCTATGAGCTGTGCATGGGCACAGAGCTGATATCCCATCTGCAGATCCTCGGGAGGTGGAGGGCAGCCGAGGCTGGGCTTTTTTACTGTGTCCATCAGGAGAGCTGGGAGTCTGAGTCACATCTGCCCCAGCAGTCTGGACCCCTGCGCACCACCAGCAACTGTGCTAGTTGTTGCCTAGGGAAGTGATGTCGGCTGTGATTTGGATTAAGGACTTGGGTTCTGCCAATGATCCCTAGCTGAAAGCTCGCACCTCTTGAGCATTTGGGAGACTTTGGTTCCTGCCTCATCATGAGGTTGATGGTGGAAGAGTCTGCCTTCAGCCTAGGGTGACTTGGGGGTTTTCAGGAACGATCTATTCTGCCTCTGCACTTAATCTCCAGAAGGTGCCCAAAATTTTTTCTTCGCTCTAAGATGGTAAATAAGACCTCTGTGCCAGAGGTACAGTGCAAACAGTGCAAACCAAGGGGTGTGTTAGTGATCATCTAATCATGAGTACAGACTGGAGTCAGGCCAGTCTTATCTATTATTTACAACTTGAAACCCAAATAGTAAAAGCCATGTAGTGCTTTAGGCTATAATTTATTCTGAACAAAGGCAGAGCCTACTTTGTTCTTCTCTACTAGGCAGCAGGGTACTAAGGAAGCTATGAGAAAACACATTGCATCTAGTTGGCAGTTGCCAGATATTCTTCAATGTTTCATTAGACAAGTAGGGATAGGCACCCTTGCAGTGACAGTTATATACTGCCCTCACTTTCCTTGTCTCCCTCTCTGGCAGAAAAATCCTGAGTTTTGCAGGTTTCACAGTCTGTTTAACAAAAATCTAAACATTTTGCAACTTATTTCCTTGAATCAAATGCTGCTTGCTAAAATCTATTTACTAATTATCAGGTGGCTTAAATAAGCAAACATGTTCTTTTTCAACAAGCAAAATGTATAACATCCTCTTTGGAAAGTGCTCTGGCAGCTGTAAGCTTGGACATGAAGTCATGTTACAGTATGTTACACATGATAAATTTGTTATTTCTTTGTCAGCTGCTGGTTGTGGTTGTTTTGACCTAGGATCAGTTCGAGTTGCTCCATTCGGTTACTAACATTACTCCATAATGCCTTGGTGGGATGCCAGTAAGGAATTATAAGTATAGACATATACAAGAGGGCTTATAGTCGGATGTAAAGTGAAGCAATGCTTTTGGGCTTCGCCTGAGAGTTACTTTCTCATTCCCAAAATAATGTGCCTTGGTTTCAAGCATTGCCGCTCTTCCTAGTACTTGTGGTAGAGCCTGACATGTTCATTTTGTTCAGTTTCAGAAGCATCACTTCAACATTGAAGCAACACGGCTTAAATTAGTAGAGGCGGCTAACTACGTAGATAAGGTGAGATCAGGTGAGACCAGGTGTCTTTGAACTGAGGGAAGTGAAGCTAAAATCATGAATTATGAAAATTATTTGACATTTCTTGTCAGTGATTTGGGAGTGGAGAGTGTTTGCCAAACAATTCTGTTATTTGGACAGCAAGGATGATGAGGGGGTGGGAGGCTCCGTTCCTTACCACATAGTTGACACGAGTATCCTACATTTTAATACATCTCCGTATTAATTATGCTTCCTAAATGCTGTATCGTCCTCTCCCTCACCCTCTCTTCTCCTCTTTTTTTGACAAAGACTGAGGTATCTACTTAAAATTGCAGAAATCTGGCCAAATAGCCCTGGAAGGTATCATCCTTGCAGTGGTAAACAGTCTTCCTGAAGCAGCTCCTCCTCCCAGCTTCTCACATCTGCTTTCTCCACACTCCTTCTCCCCTTAAATTACCTCTTGCCCTTTCTTTGCCCTGGTGCCCATGAGGACTTGTCCAATTTATATTTGATGTAGGCAAAAGATTATTTCTTTCAGGAATTTTGACATATCTGAAGGATGACATCATGTCTGCCTTAGTATTTGTTTATCTAGAAATCTTATCTCTGTCATTTATTAAATAACAGAAGCTTAGTATCTGTAGTCCAATGCAGTTGAGGTTTGTGGGTGGTGCTCTGCTTCCAGAGCAGAGACTGCTAAGTTGCAATGTATTTCTAGAGAAAACATCTTCCCTGGACATGTGTGTTTGTAGAAGCATCTAGCAGTATTTAGAGACTTGTTTTAAAATGCTGTAGAATGAATTACTGGTGCTCAGTTTGTCGTCTTTCTTCTCCTATATCTTTTAGTTTTACAGATCCCTGAATATCCGAATTGCCTTGGTGGGGCTGGAGATCTGGACTCATGGGAATAAATGTGATGTAACTGAGAATCCTTACTCCACCCTGAGGTCTTTTCTGGCTTGGAGCAGCAAAGAGCGGATGTACAGAAAACATGATAATGCCCAACTAATTACGTAGGTTTATTTTTCTTGAAATAACCAATTTCTTCCTAGGGGATTGCTTGGGTGGTTGGGATATCAATATACAGTCAATGTTGTTCAAAGATTTGGAGTAGCAAAATTAGGGTTATGTAGTAACCACTCAGGCAGAAATGTTCTAGCATTCAGAGCACAATCCCTTTAGCAAAATTGAAAGTCCCGGGCTATGCCACAGAATCATTCAGAGGTATCAAAGTGTGCATCAGGATACACACCATTACTGTGTGTATCAAAAGCAACTGTATGTGAATGTTTATTCTCACAGTTTATTGCCCAGCTTCCTTCCACGTCTTATCTGAACCATAAAGAAAAACCGTAAAGGGGAACTGAGCATTTTGTAGAAGTCATTAACTCCTTACTCATCCTGCTGAGTGAGACGTGGGAGACAGGGTGCTGGGATCTGACTTCCTACTGATCTCATTAGGGCTGGTAGCTATGGCCAGAAATGAGGAGATTATTAGAAGGAAAATCTGCAGCAACATGTAGATCTACTTGTCTCTCTCATGGCAATTAATTTACCAGCAAATAGTGGTGAATCAGAAAAGGACCATATAGGAGCAAAATTTAGGGATACTTTCCCATGGTTTTCCCCTTTAACATTATTGTATTTCATTTTTATCTGAATATTTTATATAAATCATATATATTTTATATATATAAGATTGACAGGTTGGTTTGTAAAGCAAAGTACTAATCCAAGAGAAGGACAGGTATTAAGGCTTATAACTCTGCTCTAAAGTCCTGTAATTGCAGATATCACTAGAAAAAATGTTTTCACCTGCCATTCTGTTCAGGTATAAAGCTGTATAAAGCATGTATAGAGCTGTATAATAGCTGTTCTGTTCATGTATAAAGCTGCAGGATGCAGTTCTCTGCCTCGTTGTCTCAGGAGCCTCAGTGCTGCTTCATGGTCTTCCTGTGTTATTTATAGGGGTATCCCATTCCAAGGTACCACAGTTGGATTGGCTCCTGTGATGGCCATGTGCTCTGATTTCCAGTCAGGAGGAGTAAACATGGTAAGTTATTGCTAATACCTAATAATAATAATAATAATACCTAGTACCTAATAAGATGTTTCTTGGCAGCAGTGAATAATGCATAGTGTAAATGTCTCCTAAAGCTTAGGAAGAAAAGATTTCCTAGGAAGGCCTCTAGCTTGTCAGCTCAGAGTCATGAATAACTTCAGTTGGTATTTTCTGCATGTAGCAATGAGAAGTGCCATGTGCCTATTGACTGCGAGATGCTCAGGGCTGGCACAGGAGAAATACTTAAGCACCTCTCTGGCTTTGCATAGGATCACTCTGAGAACGCCATAGGTGTTGCTGCTACCATTGCCCATGAGATGGGACACAATTTTGGCATGAATCATGATTCATCTGGCTGCTGCACTACCAGTGCTGAGGATGGAGGCTGCATCATGGCTTCTGCAACTGGGTGAGTCCGTTTTACAGGATCTTACTGGGAAAAGTAAAAGGCTTCGTTATAAAGGGCTCAGGAGAATAGGAGCTGGAAATGCAGAATGAGGGTGGATCTACTGCTGCCTGCCATAAGCATCGTATTTATAGAGATATATCAGCATCAGATGGCTATGCCCAACGCTGGGCTTAGATAACATGGAGATGTTATCTAAGGGTGGAATTCTGGATGGAATTCTAAGGATGGAATCTAAGGATGGAATTCTGCTAGACTTCAGTGGTCAGCTAAAAGCCTGCATTTAAAAAGGAAGCAATAGCTATTTTTGAGAGAAAGAGAAGTAAAGAGAGACTGGGGAAACCCAAGAGGATTTCTGAGCTTATTTTGCATGAGGAACCACACGACAGCTTCCATATTTCAGTCACATAAAAACGCCAGCCAAATCCATTCACTTAGTTACATTTCCTCAAGCCTTATTGTTTAGGCTTTTATCATTTTTTTTACAAAATAATTTCCCTTAAATGCCTTCCTTTTACATCAATGATTCCTTCCAAGCAAGGAAAATATTAATGTGAAAAGTGAATTGGCGTGCATATAGAACGTGTAATGCGTAAATGCCTGCATGATCATAAACAGAGTTCACATTCAGTCACTGTCGAAAACAAAGTTTGTAATTCATATAAAAGAAAATATTCAAGCCTATAGTAATGAGACAAGAGATAGGAAAAGTGAAGCATTGGTTTTATCAGTTAAATTCACAGTCCAAATTGTTTTGGCAGAGTTGCAGATAAGCCAGCACTAATATAGATTGCCATACTTATGAGTTCTCAAGGTTCATATTTTGTTTCAAGAAATAGTTATTTTATTATTTTTAGACCATTCTAATAGTAAATCTCATTTCTAAAAGTCGTGTAGACACAAGCTGGATCTGATTTTGAACAGGTACACAAAATCACGATTCACTTGAGGGAGCTGCGCCCTTTGACATTTGTCAGGACTTGCATGTGCTCATACTTTTGTGCTCTGAACCATTGCTCAGTTCTGTCATGATGTTTTTCTACACCTGTCCATATTCAGGCACCCATTCCCCAAGGTGTTCAACCAGTGCAATAGAAAAGAGCTGGAGAAGTATCTGCAGTCTGGTGGAGGGATGTGTCTCTCCAACATGCCGGATACCAAAAAAATATATGGTGGGAAGAAATGTGGAAATGGCTACTTGGAAGAGGGGGAGGAATGTGACTGTGGAGAGGTGGAGGTAAAAATTGTTTAGATCCAAACATTTGGGGCTTAGCTGGGACACAATGGTTTTTAGTTGCTTAGTCTGCAAATACAGCTTTGGGGTACATAAACAGCTTTGGTTTGTGCAAGAGGTACGCTTATCTGCTGTACATGTAAACGTATATGCAATATAAATCAGGGTGGTAAAGCATTGCATTTAGCTAAATCTACTGTGTCTGGTGTAATGCATTCCAGAACTCAGGGATGGTGTACTCTGTGATTAAATAGAGGGGATGACAGCATTTTTTTAAAGTCTTCTTGCATATTGTAGTTTTATATAGCTTAAAGTTGACTTTACCTTCAGCTCTATTCTTGATAAGGATGGGGCTTCTGTTAGAACCTCATCTTGCTTTTCCATGTTATCTGTGCCTCAAATAATCATGACAAAAGGCAGTCTGGAACCAGCAGCTAATATTCACCACAAGTAATGAGCATGACCTATCCTATCCAATATATCTAAGAGAGGATACAAGTATGCAGTAGTGTAATTTGGCAGGTGTTGGGTTTAATGATCATATGGAGAAGGAAGACTAACACTCTGTTTGCATGTACATCATGTGCAAGAACAGATTAACTTCACCCGCACACCCGGATACTCTGGCACGTTCTTGTCTTGAACATCTGCCTTCTAAACTCTGCTGTGTCTCGTGTCTTCCAGGAGTGCGACAACCCCTGCTGCAACGCCAACAACTGCTCGCTGAAGCTGGGTGCTGAGTGTGCCCATGGCAGCTGCTGCCAGCAGTGCAAGGTGGGTTTTCCTCGGAGAAGAGAGGGAATAACGGGGTGATGGAAGCACGAGGCTGGAAAATGGAGGTGAAAGGAAAGCAAATGGAGCCAAACACATAGTTCAGCTCCCTACTTACCCAGTGTAGTCTCATTTTTATGAAGGGCAGCTGTGGGTGTGATTATACGAATGGAGTCTTTTTATTTCCAACTCTGTCTAATTTAAACTAGTTATCTTGACTCCCATTATAACTTCATACACAACCCATTAGGATGAGCAGTAAATGCTGCTGGAGTGAAGTCATAGCACTTCTTAAACACTTGCTGTAGGGTGGGACAAATCACATTTCTGTCCTTTGGCTCTAGAGGCGATCTATGCAACTCCTCCTGGAATTAGGCTGGATGACATCTTGGATGACGTAGCAGGGGAGATATGTTATATATTAGAAAAATGTTTCCAGCAGAAAAAAAAAGACAAACTCTGGAACAGACTTCCAAAGTGGGGAGTTTTCTGAGAATAAATTACCCAAACAATTGTCAGAAAAGGCTTAGGTAAATCAGATTCTGCACTATGACAGTGGGAGGTTGGGCAGTGTCCCTTTGAGATTTGTCAGCCTTGTTTCCTGTGCATCAACTCGTCCTTACCTAGGGAATGGGACACAGCCACTAATTTGATTCTACACAGCTTGTCTAGTTAATGAAATTACAGAGTCATTTGAATCACTGCTGACCTTAGAAAACCTAAGATAAAATGCCGAAGACTGCAATATTTTTTTTCCTTATCTAACTGGAAACATTGTGCAGACCACAACCATAAAGAAGACAATCAATAATATATATATATTTTTTCTTTGTATCCTTTTAGCTGATGTCTCCAGGAACTCTCTGCAGAGAAAGGTCAGGACTTTGTGACCTCCCAGAATATTGCACTGGAGAGTCTCCGTTTTGCCCTCCAAACTCCTACCAAATTGATGGGGCTTCCTGTGAAGGAGGAAAGGCATATTGCTACAGTGGCATGTGCCTCACTTACCAAGACCAGTGTGTGCAGCTGTGGGGGCCTGGTAAGGACTCTACTTGCAAAGAAATATATTGTCATTTGAACAGCCATTATTATGTGGCCTCCTGCTATTATTTACCCTATATATGACAATAGCACCTATTGTGTCTACCTATAATAGCAGAATGTGCATGGTGCAGTTATGGTATGAGATACAGTTTGAATAGCTTCAACCTAAATACATAGAGGAGATGGAAACAGGAGGGATGTGGTATGGGAGCAGTCACAGAACAGCAGCAACAAATCAAAGATTAAACCTAGGTCTCCTAGACTGGACAAGGTGCTATTGGTATCCCTAGAACGCCTCAGAGGTGTGCTAGAAAAGTCAAGATTATTTAGGGCTGCATGCAATAGCTTAATAACAACTGTTAGATCTCCAGGAGGATGAACCATGGTGTTGACCCTTGACTTCCCCCACAGGATCAAACAGGAGCTAAGTGAGATCAGGGGAAACCCACAGCAAGCTGTCCTTTCTGCACATTAGCAGGTGACAGTCAGAGACTGCTGGCACTGATCCACATGCCATCCACTTGCATAGCCTTTGTCAGCGATGAAGTCCAGGAGACCTTTCTACTGCATTGCTTGCTTGGAGGAGTCAACACAATTGCCATGCTTACTATCTCCCAGGGGGGAAAAAAAAAAAACCCAACAACTGAGTGATTGGTGTGGGGTGAGACAGGCTGCCAGACTCTGGGGCATCACTGATGTGAGTCTCTCCCATGCAGGAGCAAGGCCAGCACCAGACACCTGCTTTGAGAAGGTTAATGCTGCTGGAGACATCTATGGGAACTGTGGGAAGGACATCTATGGCAACTACAGGAAGTGTGAGACGAGGTAAAAAGCCAACGGGCAGTGAAGAGATGTTAGCTGAGGAACTCATGTTTCTACATATTACAAATCTTTGGCCCAGTAGATCAAATCATGCTCTCATTTCACTCTGCCTCCTGGGAAACCAGTTGCATTCTGCTAGGATTTAGTGTCTTTACAACTGAAGCATTAAAATCACCCTTACCCCTGCCTTTTGCATTTTAAAACAACTAGTTGAAATATATATATGTTTTTAATTCCAGCATAAAATTGGATTTTCAAATCTGTAAATTCAGATGCAGCTTTCTAGCTTTTTTGTCTTTATGATTTTATTGAATCTGGCCCTCCCAATGGGAATGACCAAATGGTACCTTTAGTACCCATTGAATACTATTGCCTGGAATCGTTTCTGGGATTTTTTTTTTCTTCCTTTGAGCAATGACTCAGCATTGCTGCCTTATTTCACATTTACAGCTGCAGATGTCTGCAAAACATTCACTAGGCCAGAAACACTCACTTTTGCCTTTCCTTTGAAAACAGAGATGCTAAATGTGGGAAGATCCAATGCCAGAGCTCTGCTTCCAAACCCCTGCAGTCCAATGCAGTTGCTATAGACACATCTATCCCCGTGGGAAGGACACAGCTGAGGTGCCGTGGGACACATGTGTACAGATCTGAGAGTGAAGAAAAGGAGATGCTGGACCCTGGTTTGGTGTTGACGGGAACAAAATGTGGGAGCCAACATGTAGGTACAGCCCTCTGCACCTACGTGAGAAAGTTCAAAGTATCTCACTTGAGAAATGATCTTGTGGTTATTAAGCCATTAATTTCTTATATCCAATGTCTTTCTAGGGGAATTTATGTATGTTAGAAATCTAATTTCTTAGCAGCTTCTGAGAAGAGTTGGAAGAACTTGCCATATGTCAACCCTATTCTGTGAAGCCCATGACTATATCAAGCTATTGACTTTTGAGCTCCCATTCCTCTCTCTGCTTTATTTTATCTGGGAGTTAGGAGAGAGTGGCTAAGTATTTGCTTGGGAACTGCAGTAACTTTGCATCCCTCCGTTCTTTCCGTGGTATTACTTGTATTGTTGAGATGTCTGGGAGTCTTGAAAACACAATGTAATGCAAGACAATATGCTGATCATAATCCCAATCCTTTCTCTCCAGGTTTGCTTTGAGGGACGCTGCCAGAACACATCCATCATCTTTGAATCCGAAAGCTGTAACAAGAAGTGCCATGGGCACGGAGTAGGTGTTCTCCTTTTTATACCCATTTTGGGTTGAGGCAGGATGAACCATCATTCGTCTGTGGATGTTTATCAGCTAAGTTCTGGTACTACTCCACGAGTTGCCTGGATGGTAAACATGCAGGAGCTGCTTTAGCAGCCAGGCAATAAAGCTCTGCAATAAGAAATCTTCCCTGTGTGGGAGGGGAGAAATCCTATCTTTCAAAGTGTGGAGATAAGGAAAGAAATTCTTAAATGCTGCTTTTCTCCTGAATTGTGATTAGTGACACATCAGCAAAATCATCCTAGTCTTCTAGGGAGAGGGAGAATTTCCAAGGAAATAACAGGCATTTTCAGCCCTGGAAAAGGAAAGAGCTCTTATCTCCCAGTTTATGTTGATAAGAGTCAACTGTGTAGCCTTCCTTAGGACACAGCACTAAAGGAGTCTTCCTGTTCCAGGTTTGCAATAACAACAAGAACTGCCACTGCAACCCAGGATGGGCTCCCCCACTTTGCAACAAGGAAGGGGTGGGAGGAAGCTTGGACAGTGGCCCCCCACTGCCAGAAGGTGAGTGGGACCAGCCCTACCTTGGTGGCGTTTCAGAAAGTCTTGGATCAGGTTGGGAACAAAGAGTTTGCATTTGACTGACTGTACTTTCTCACCCTCAGGCTTTTCAGTGGTGGAAATAATGCTAGCAGTCCTGGCTCCAATTCTTCTTGTTATCGGAATCATGATTTTATTTTGCTATCTGAAATACCGGCATAAATTTTTCATCTGTTCTCTAAGGAAGACCCCACAGTTTAGGTAAGTCATCAGAGCTAGACTTTGTTTTCTTCTATTTCTTTCACAGAAGAAATATTGCAAGGGCTGTTGGAAATATAACTAAAAAGGCTTGTTGGTATATTCAGCATTTGCTTCTCATTTTTTGGGTAACAGTTCTGTTAAATTATAGAAACAGGAAAAAGTAGAAAACATGTCAAGGAAATAACACTTCCTTTTACCTTTTCTTTCTCTGTTTGTCAGCGACATGCCTGGAAGCGGCCATGCTAACCCTGCCTTCAAGCCGAAAACCCCTCAGGGACAGAGGAAGGTAGAGGCAATGTCACCTCACCCAGTGTCACCAGAGACACAGCTGCCCTGCTAAGTGGGATTCAGTTCTCTTTCAACTTGCAATTAGAGATGGCTTTTCAAATAACAGAGAAAATACAGCCATGGCACCCTGGCTGAAAGTCTCTGGGAGCTGGCTATATATATCTATATATCTATATATCTATATCTATATATATCTATATATATATAGATATATATAATGTCCTTAAAAGAAGGATGAAGAAGTATATGAGCCCTGTATAGGCACTTATTTCTCCTGATAGATCCCATTCTGCCATTTCTTGCTCTCAGGATTGTAGAAACTACAAACACTGGATTTACTTTCAAGCATTCCATACTGCCCTATGCTGACTTACTATGTTGCCTCCACCCCTGTTTCTACCTTCTATCCCTGGTTGTTCTAGACTACTGACTTGAGGTGGAAATAACTAACCCCTGGAATCTGTGTGTCTTCTACTCAGGCTATTGGATTCCCTGAAGTCCCATCGAAACCTCCTCCCCAACAAGCTCCAGGTCTCCGAATAAATGCACAGCAGCCTCCTGCTTTCTCCAATGGCTCCAGTTGTGGTGGTGGGACACCCTCGTGGTTGGCACATCAGATGGTCACAAAGGACATTGCCAGGCGGACACCTCCGAGCAGGCCAGCACCTCCTCCTCCTCCTCCTCCCAAAGCCCCAGTGCCTCAGGTAGGATGATGCTGTGCTGCCCTGCACATTAAATGTGATTAGGGAGTTTGCTGGGTGAGGATGGTGAAGCCTGTTGAATGTTGCTGGCAGTGTGGGATTAGGAGTGCTCGTTGGTATCATGTGTGGCTGAGACCCTCTCCCAGTGTCTGGCTGTGATTTGGGCTCTCCCAGGGCAGGGTTAAATCCAAGCAGCAGTGAGCTGGACACAGCAGCTCTGGGAGAGAGGCTTCGCTTCCTCCAGAGGTACAATGTTGTTCTGCTGTAATTTAGACTTAGCTTGGCATCCTAATGGGAAAGGTGGGGTGAATGAGCCGTGTTGTACCACCTCATTCCCCCTGGAACAGGGAAGTATATGGAACAAAATTTCTCTTAGTTTTACTGGAGAACGAAAATAAGGTTGCATGGGAGAAGCATAAGACTTAACTAACTCATCTTATGTGAGTGTCCTAACCACCAGGTTACTTTGAATGTTATAAGGAAAAATTATGTTATCTATTTCACATACTGGTAATCTTGTTCCAAGCTTGGTAAAAAAAACTCACATATTTCTAGGAAAAAAAAATGCAAATTGATTTGATCTGACTGAACCTCTTTTTAACAAAAATTTATCCACAAACTTTATTAGGTTAGGGCCATTCTAAGAAGAAAAGGCTCACGTTACAGAGCACAGCATCAGGCTGGCTCCCAGGCAGCACCTCTAAAGGATATAGAGGAAAATAACAACAAAATGGTTTAGTGAATGGGTTTTGTTTCTTGCTGCATTGTTTCAATGAACAGCCACACGTGGGCAGGAAAAAAAATCAAAACAAAAGCAGGAAGCCGAATCTAATCAATAAGGAGTAGGTATCCTTCCCAGCTGCTTGTTGACAGTGTGGTCCCTCTGTGACACGTCCAGTCTTTTTATATCAGTCAGATGTCCTAGACGGGATGCTTGCCCTAGGATTTCCAAAAGAAGCCTAGCCATTTCTGGGCTGGAGAAGGGCCATGAGATCTACACAATAAACAGGAAGTCATTAATTTCATTGCTTGCCAGCGTAGGTCTCTTCCTAGATGGTTGTGGTAGTTGCCAGATTTGCTCCCTTGCTGCTGCTCTTGGCGCTCCTTGAACTCTGCTCTTGGTAGAACTTTGCCTGACTTGTCCCTTCTGTGGCCACAGATGCAAGGCCTGGGGGAGTGATAGATCCCCAGCGTTAGCTGATGTAGCCATCGAGCATTGCACTTGCACATAGTCGAAGGAAAAGGCAGGGTTTTTGGGTACCCTCCAATTTCTGCATGCAGCTGTTCTTATTAAATCAACACCTGTAAACCAATGACTTAGCCTAGAAACCAAGCAACAACAGGAGGTTAGCTCTTCTCCTTTCTCCCCAAGGGCATGCTTTACACTGAAATTCATTAGACAGATGGAAAATACAACGCTTAGAGTATCCCACCAGGGATAGGTGTGCACAAACCAAGCAATAATTGACTGTAGGCAGGTGCTGGGCTGAGTGTGTGTGTTTGTACAACCACATTGTGCATGCATTGTATGTGCAGTCATATAGGGGAGCGTATGTAGGGGCAATTCAAGCTGTTTCTTTCTTGCTTAGGATATTTCCAGGCCCCGGCCACCCCAAAGAGCTTTGCCAGCCAACCCCGTCCCCACCAGACTCAGGACCCGGCCAGGGGATGGCCCTGCAATTCCCCTGCCCCCGGCTCATGGGAGGAACCCAGGACATCTCCATCCAGCAGCAGAGGTAGGGATCAGAGCACACGGGGACACACCCCTCCAAGAAGTAAAACTACTTTCCCAAAAGAAATAAATACCCCAAAGAGCAGGACCTTGCAATGATGCTGCGATACACCGTCATGCGCAGTCATAACTAATGGACCTCAAGGAGTGTTGGCTTGGTTGGCTTTATTGTAAGGGCCTCTCTTTTTGCTTATGAAGCCTTTAGTGTGTTAAGCAAAATACCTGGGCCTAATTCTGCACAATAACCAAATAATCCTAAATGAAAACAAGTGCACAGCCAGAGCAAAGCCCAGGGCAGGTATATGCTTAGCCTGGATATATTCTGAAACAACCAACCTCATTCTCTCTGTCTTTGAGCACTTCCTAGATTAAACTTGTGGGGTGCTTGAGTAGCGAGCAGGTGGAAGTGCATGACACAAAAGGCAGCAAACTGCACCCCACAGAAACACCTCCACTCCATACAGCACAGATGCTGCCTCCAGCCTACAGCATACTTGAAGTAGACTATAAAAACGAAAATTAAACCATTTTGAGCTCCAAGGAGAGCGCAGGGGAGTTTTCCTTTTGAGGCATTAGGTGGGAATGCGCATGACCTTGGGCAGCATCCCTGCCCTTGGCAGCGGGCAGCATTTCCTCTCCCGCTAGGGCTCACCTCTTCCCTTCTCCTTCCCAGAACGCAGGAGCCAGGATGGCCGGAGCAAGGAGTCTCCTCAACGGGTGACACCTGTGTTGCTGCGGGTGCCTGTGGACCCCAGTTTGGCCCCAGCCAGCCCAGGATTCACAGGGGCTTGGACAGCCCTCATCACCCGACCAAACATACGTGATTCCAAGAAGAATCCAAACTCCTCTGGTTTTGTCTCCGAGTAGAGCTGCTGCAGTTAGTCTTGGCAGGCCCATACTCAGCAACTGTGCCAGTACCTGCCATGCTGGACTCTATCTACCACGCTCACAGCTTTTCCTATGTAGAGATGACTTATGTATATGGTATTTAATTGTTATTGTGCAATATTCAGTGCAGGGGGATGGGGTCTTTACAGATTTTTTTTTATCAGTTATTTAAGTGTTTCCAAGGAGAATGAGCTGAGTCCAGGTGCTAGCCTTGACAGGCTTTTATGTAAGATCCAGGCCTGTTTGCCTCCCTCGGCCCATGCAGCAGCTGCAGAAGCGTCTGCTGGTGCTATACAGAAGCCACTGCCTCTTGGGAGAGGAGGACACAGCCCTTGGTAAAACTTCTCCAGTTTATTCTCAGTTTACAGTGGCTGGCAAGCTAGGCCACAGCAGAGAGCAAGCAACCCACAGACACACTCCTGGTTGAAATAACTGGAGCATCACTATGGATTATGGATTTTTGGTAGAGCAGATGAAGCATTTTCCCAAGGTGACCATCTTCAGCAAGATCTCTGCAACCTTGATCTCACCGGGCTCTTGTGTGTCTCGCGTCGGTGCTGTAAGAACAAAGACCTCTCACCAGTGTCACTTGGACACAGGTATGGTACGATAGAGAAACTCTCAAACCAGGATACGGGGCAAATGGCCAGAGGGAGGTTCAGCAAAGCGCTGAAGCCTCCTCTCCACTGCGTGGTACTGCCCAACTTCAGTAGACACTTTCAGTAGACACTTTTCATGTATATATATATATATATTTGTGGGGGAGTGGGAACCTTCAGCTTGTGCTGAGCAGCATTTCCACACTGGCTGTTGCTTCCTCCTACAATGAGAAACCTACCTTAAAGTTGACCTATTGGTAAAACAGCAGGAATATTAATATGATACATGGTGCTTTCATAGGACAGGTTCTTTCCTCGAGGCTTTTGCTTTGCTGGAGGAAGGTGTCCATGTGCACTTTAAGCAGTTGATGGTTCTAAACCTGCGGACTCACCATCGTGAGTCTGATTTTTCTCTCTTACTGGTTTGGGCTTTTGCATATTTCTTTTCCCTTAGAATTTTAAATGAAGACATTTTGTTACCTCAAAATTATTCTGTTTCCTTGCAGTTGTTTCCTAGGAGAACACAGGGAGTTCTAAAGGAGGAATTACGCAATTTTCTTGCTGAGTTAGCATGGAAAGAAATCTTCAGTGTGATGCTGCTGCATAAGCGACAAATCATAATATTTGCTTAACAAAAAAAAAAAAAAAACCTTTTTCTGGTAGTTCTTTTTCCCTAAGCTCTGCACAAAAAATAGTCAGATAAATCTTGAGCACTCAGATTACATTTGTAGTTATATTTAACAGTAATTCTGTACCAAACCAAACCAGTTTTTGCAACATTACTACCTCTTTCTCCCCGGGAAACAGTACGCAGGGTGTATCTTGAATTTCTGGTTGACTATTCATGACCTTGAACATTTTGGACTTTCTGTTACCTTCTACAGGCCTAGAAAGTAAGTTAGCCTAAACTATTCCTCTTTGAAATAGTGGACAGCAATCAAAAACCAATGATATCGTAACCATGACATGTCTCTCTCTGCAGTTAGAGATCACTCTCCTCAAAGACTCGTGCTGGTCTCGGTGCTTTGATGCAGTGATAAAACCAAAGGGTTTGTGCGAACTCCTATTTGGTCAGGAATATTCCTGGCTGTGAAGGGAAGCTGGTGAGATGGGAATTGCATCCACAGCCACTTAAACCTTGAACACTCTTCCTTCTGGTGCCAGCTTCTTGTCAAGATCAGTCAAAATCTATCTGTGATGCTGAGAACAGGCCCATCTCAAACTCAGTCATCCAAAGTTGTCGTTCCTTTGGAGTTATAGAGCTAAAGACCTTGTTTAGCAGCCAGTTTTAGTACTCACGGGCAGAGGTCTAGTCTTCACATCTGCCAGGAGTTGGGCTCATGTGGCAGTTACCATAACATAGATTAAACCACAGCAACATGATCCTGTATGTGAGCCCTCACTAACTCCTGAGGACAGCAGCATCTTTCTGCTACCCACCCCTTGCTTTTTATCAGATGACCATCCCATCAAAAATGACTAAGATCATTTTCACAGCACTTCACGTGCAAGCATTGGTTCTAGTTCTTCAGAAATGCTTCTAAACACACAAAGCTCAGAAAACTGTACATGCCCAAACCCTCATGGGAAGCTTTAGCAGTGGAATATCACAAAGCCTCCCAAAGGTTATTTTTAGTAAAGCCTTTAAAAATTTCATGTGTATCCACATTGAGTGAAAGAGAAGAAAAGACTAGAGGGAGGAATAAGAGATGACAATATATTTAAAAAAATAAAGGCAACATTACTTGGGAGAACATGTATAAAAATACATCTCACTTTTCTTACATCCACGTGTTAATGGTTTACAATAATGCTCTCTGTGCATCTATGCAAATACTTGAAGAATGCAATTCATTGTGCCTTTTGCCTACTTCCTAATAAATTTATCACTTGACATTAATCAGTGTGCTGTCACTATGTGGTATCATTACATCCTGGAGCTGAGAGGTTCATGGTGGAACGGCTTTTCTGCACGTAGCTCTGGGCCACGGAAAAGCTGAGTCTCCTTTGCTCTTTTTCCAAAAAAACACATAAAGCAAACAACCTATTATGATTCCAAAACCAAATTACAGAGAATTACTTGGAGTATTTTCTACTGCCAAAGGAGGGCGCAGCTGTTTTACTTTATGGCCACAACACTCTTAAGCAGCACTCAGGTTTCCTGCAGTTTATTTATCCCCAGTGACACCAGAGAAATAATTCAAAACTTTCAGATGCACCTTGAATATTTTTTTTTTGAACTAGCCTTTATTTCCCTTTCCAAATTCCTCCCTGAAGTAGTCCTGAAGTGTTATTAAGAGTTTGGAACTTCCCCCTGGAAGGACACATCTACAAACAAGGCACAACACATGGTCTGGATCAGGCCCTGCAACTTCCCCGAAACCATCAATACAGCCCCAGCAGTACAGCTGCTATGGAAAAACTTTAAAAATCGCAAAGGAAAACAAAAATCTCTCTTTAAACCAATTAACTCTGCTGCAGGGAAACTCCTGCACATCACAAAAGCTTAAATGGATTTCTCTGCCACAGGACTCATGACTTGGGTCTTGCTGCTTGGCTGTAGAGGGCTTCTATTCCAAAATTCACCACATTCCCTAATAGATAATTAAAAAGAATTGTACAAGAAGATTTACATAACAAGAGTACACCATTTAGTCCTTGCCTTTAGATTCTGTACAAGTGTCTAGAAAACAATTAAAAAAAACCCAAACATTAATCAATGTATCAATCATGGCCTGGAAATAAACACATCAACATGTCTGCTATGCGGAAAGAAGGTCACAATAAACACTGAACCTGCCAACAGACGGAGATTAGACTGGGCTTCTGAGAGGAGTGTCGTCCCAGGAGAATTGCATTTCAAGAGGATTTTCATTTTCTGCGGCTGAGTGGATTAAGTCCAGTGACAATTAAACATAACCCTTGCTGACACACCATTGCAATGGTCAATCCAAAGCCAAGTGAAAGACTTCGCTTGACTCTCCCAGGCTTTGGATATTATACCGTGGTTTTTATTTTCTGCATGTCCTTTTTAAATTACTCAATAGCATATTGAATATTAATATCGACCCATTCAGGGTATTTTTCATCCAGATCTTCAGTCTCCAGATATTCTCATATAATACATTAGCTGTAGATCATGAACACTTTGGGTTTATCCTCTGGAACAATACTGCCATTGTCTGCATCTATCAGGATGTTCTTGTCATCTTGGGTGACTGGGGCCTGCTCTTCACTCTGGAGGACCTGTGGCAAGTTTCCTAAACTGACATCCATGTCTTTGAAGGCATGGAGCAGAAAAACTCCCAGAATTATGGTGAGGAAGCCACAAACTGTCCCAATAATGTCCACGACAGTCATAGTGACCCATTCCTTGAAGAGGATAATAGATGTGGTGATGACAATGGTGGTGAACAGCACATAGTAGATGGGAAACACCAAAGAAGTGTTGAAAATGTCTAGAGACTTATTGAGGTAGTTTATTTGCGTAGTGATGGATGCCACCAGTGTGATGACCAGGATCCAAGTCAATGGGTGCTGCAGCACAGGCTGGCCAGCAAAGAAGCCCTTGATGGCAATACCCAGGCCTTTGACAGATGACACGGAGAAGGCCCCAATAACGGAACAGATAGCGAGGTAGACGAGGATGTTGCTCTGGCCATAGCGAGGTGCGAGGTAGATGATCAAAAGGAGGCAAACAGCCAAGAGGATCGCAGCGTAAGCAAGGAAACCTTGAAGGAGGAAGCAAAAAATAACCTGAAACGAGTTGGGGTTACGTATGCCAGAGCAGAACATATGGCCAAGCCCCAAGAGAGAAGATATTACTTGACCATCCACTGGTCAAATGCGACTCAGTGCAAAGAAGTAATGCACCAGAGTTAACACTACAACAAGTCCCTTTAAAAACTTTACAGAACCATCAAAGTGAAGGAGGCTTTGTGGATTTACTCTGGAAAGAGATGCGAAGCACAGGTCTGATAAAATTGATTTTCCCACTAAGTGGGCTCCATCCCTAGGGATATCCCTAGCTCATGGCATACCTGGCTCTCGCAGCTTCAAAGTCATTTCATCCAGAGTTGTGACTTCCTCGTCCTCTGGGGCATGTATCACCATCACTGTGCTGCCCACTATGCTCAACATGCAGCCCAGCTTTCCCAGAAGGTTTAGCCGTTCTCCAAGTAAATAGGAAGACTCGATGGCACTACATGGGACAGAAAAATAATTTCTGGTGATGCTTCGAAGTCCTTGAAAGAAGAACAGCAACTAAAATAACTGAAAGAGTAGCTATGCTTTATAAAATGATGCAAATGTGGGGTAAATTGGTTCAATTCCAGTATGTTATTACAGATTCACACAGTGCAATTACTGCCTAGCTGAGCCACAGAGAGGCACTCTCTATAGCTCCCAGCTCACATATAAAGTGAATGGAAAGAAATGCTCAATGCATTAGCACACCTTCAAAAATACTTGTGGTGTTCCTAGAGTCACTCACAACTTCTGGGTATTAGGAATTTTTTAGTGCTCAGAGAAATGAATTGAAGGATCAGTATAACAGAGAAACACAGAAAAAACAGACAAACTGCATTATTTTTGACTTGCTCCCCAGAGCTATTAAATTTAGGAAAATTTTAAAGGGAAAGGAACTATATTTATGTCTGTTCTCAATAAAAAAAATATGACATGAGGTAATTATTTAAGAATGGTCTCAGACCTACCATCCTCACCCCGTTAGTGTTTTTGTTGCTGTTTTTTGAAGAGAATACCAAGACATTATTATTTTAAACAGAATAAAACATATTAGCAACACCTCAAGTCTTGCTACCTCACAAGACAGCCAGGCAAACAAATGAATGAAAAAAAAAAGTCAAATAGCAAAGCACAGGTCCATAAATCACCTTATGAGCACACTCAGGGCCCCCAGCGGCGTGACGATGGTCGCAGGAGCAAAGGCATAGGCGGCAAAGTTGGCAGCCTCCCCTCCACCCACTAAACAAACACAAGAAAGATAAACAGGGAATCACAACGTGTTTTTTGTTTTCTCTTGTATATTTGCAAAATAACTAGGGCTCAGCTAGAGTTTTACTAAATGCTTCTGTGCTGCACTGAGATAGTCTGTGGAGGACTAGGCTGTGCTACAGCTGACCCACATGAGCTTGCTAAGCCCCTATAACCCAGGCACACCTGAACGTGTGCCTGGTGTGGTTAATGAGTGGCAGCTGGGCAGGAGGAGGTTTTGGAGGTTGTGTGGTGTGGGTTGCACTATATAACATCTTCCTGAGCAGCATGGAGTTGCTCTTGTTTGAGTGGTCTCTTTCCTGTGAGCTTGGGCTGGTTTTGAGTAGCTGTGTTATGGTAGTTGCACAGCAAGAACAAGCTTCTGCTCTTGGGAGCTGAAGGGTCAGAGCAGGACAAGGGTGCCTTGAAATACTGCTGTGGACAAGGTTGCTCTACAAAACCTACTTGTGAAACCTGCTTCTTTCTGCACAACTGCAAGTCTTGTTCCAGAAGAGTAGTACTACAGCATGAAATGGGGGATTTGATGTTTGTTCAAGACAAATTGTGCTTGAAGAAGTTGTTATGAACATCTCATTATCCACTTTCTGCTGTTGAAGCAACACTTTCTGAAGCCTTCAGTAGTATGAGAGACTGTTTACCCTGTTCCTGGTACGCAGCCAGAGCAGCCGACTGCCTTATTGCAGCTCAACTTTTCATCTTCTTGATTAGGTAAAACTGAGCTAACAAGTTCTACCAGCTTTGCAGGTGTACTGGAACAGGATGGCAAGAGAAATCCTATGTGGTTATGCTCACTGCCTCTACTTTCCTTGAGGTACCTCTGTAGAGGTCAGGGGACCCACCAGAAATAATGCTTGGAACTACTAGGTGCTGGGCTCTTTCCACAGCTGAGGTGCAAGGACAAGAGTTAAGTAAAGCAGCTCCTACTTACTGGTTAGCAATCCAGCCCACCAGAGCCAGTCCTTCAGGTAGCCATGACCACCATCTCCTGGGGAAGCAAAGCACACAGATATTCAGAAGTTAATAAAAATGTTCTTCAGGACAAGAGATGAAAATTCCCTCTCTCGAGAAGGATGAGTTGTAAGCAGGAAAGAGCAATAAAGACAACAGCCTGGAAGGACAGGATGTGTATGTGTTATCCTACATGGGAATTACATTGAATCAAGGTATTAGCGACCTGTTCACTGCTGCTCCCCATGGAAGGACCATGGGCTCCCAGGGCAGAGCGACGAGGGACATCAGAGCTTCTCCACACCTAGGCCTGCAGAGCAACTGCCTTCGCCTCTCATCGTGGACACGTATGGGAGCTAAGGTAAGGCCAGGAGCATTTCTTTTTCCAAGTGCTGACGGGAATCCTGAAATGGATTGTAGCTTTGCGAGAAGGGAGTGCATTCTGGTTACTCTGGCACAGTGATGGGATGTGCTAGGTGGGGAGACTGGGGCGCATGTGCACTCTTTGGCTTGTGGTCCAGGACAAGATCGTGCTGTGATGTGACCTTAGTGAAAGCTGCCTGCACCCTGCCCCAAATGTGTAGCTCTTCCTGGGTGCTGCTGTGCATTGTAGGCCTGCAGAACTGCCAGAAATCCTAATATCATCTTTTTGTGGTTTAGTGATTTTGTGACAGTAATTCTGATGGAAAGTGTATTAAAATAACTCCATGAAAGCCTACAAAGTGTTACCAAGAGTTATCTGAAAGGGATTTAGTTGGCTGTTAAAATTGTGGATCCAAGAGCATTCTAAATGCTTTTTATTAGGTTAAATCTAACAGGAATGGACATATAACAGCAGGATTTGACCCACACTTGAATTAAAGGTGTGCTCAGATACCATCATAGAAATACTGAAGTTGAAAGATTAGATGAAGAGATTGTGAAAGTGAGCATGAAGGGCTCAATGAGGAGGGCTCAGGTTATGTGGAAAAAATCTCTTGCCAGGATGTTGAGGAGAGTGTTTGCTTTTTAAATTTCATCAACAAACTCACAAGTGCTGAAGTTTAAACATTATATCACTATATTTTGGAATTTTTTAGAAACTGCTGTTCTGTCACCTTATTGTGTGGGTTTTTTTTTTGGTTGGCTTGTTGACTGCAATTTTGTCATTAATCCTTGGTAAAACATCTTGAAAAAGAGGAGGGGTTTGCTTTCTTGTCTGGCTCTACTTTGGGAGGAGCTCATGTGAGAGGAAAATATGAAACTATACTAAGACTTTCGTGTGCAGAGTTAGTGCTGAAAGGTAAAACCCTGCAAGTTCAGCTGTTGCATGCAGCCCTTGTTGCATGCATGGGGATGGAGAAGTCAGGGTGAAACTCTGATGTGGGCTCTGGTTCTGTTGTCAGCTTTGCTGTTCTGCCTGGAAAAGTTGCTTCACCTTTCCCTGCCTCTGTGTTCCCGTATATAAGATGATATTGTGATATTGTTGTTCTTTGAAAAATGATTTGAGAATTTCTGGACAAAACCACTAAATCAGAAGAGGGATGCAGCATGACGTTCCTATTATTTCATTTCCTGTTTATGCGACTAGGTGAACTGCTTGCAGGACTTAAGTTGTTGCTAGAGCTGCAATCTTGTATGGCTGCAATGCTGATGGGACATGTTGGGTTCAGTTGTAAGCATTATTCCTTTGCCATTCTCCATGCATATACACATGGACTTAAATACACACTTCACCCAAAGAGCTTGGTGCTCAAGGAAAGTTATGAATGAGCAAGCTGTCATTGAGCATTACACCTCAGGTGTCACTTCTACAGACCACAAGCAGAGTTCAGACCCACATCCCAGGTGGGCAGCACAGTTGTCCTGTGTCCTCCCCAAAGGTCTTACCTGCTCTGGTGCCTCCCTTCTCCACCAGCCGCAGCAATCCCTTCTTCTTCAGGATGACGCTGCTTCCGATGAGGAGGCTGGAGAAGACAGCCAAGCCCAGGCCAATGTAGAATCCATAACTGCTTTCCAGCTGAGTGACCCAGGAGACATTTGAAGTCCCGTTGTCCTGACCAGAGTCAGCTAGGTCAGCATCACTGACCACCCGGCATACAATCCGTCGAGAAAGGCAGGAAAAGGTAACCAGAGACCCTGTGAGACCACATGGAGAGAAAACAGATTTTCCTGTGTAAATAACAACTCTATTCCCTTTGGCACACAGACTCCTTCATCCCCCTCACTGAATGCGGAGCTGATAGGATGTTGTCACCACAACAGCTTGGTATCCAAGTTCCTCCATGTGCAGTTCTTGGCTTGTGTACCTGAATTCAGGACACCTGCTTGCTACTAGATGGAAATGGTGATGTTAGTGACATTTATATAGCGAAGTGACAATTCAAGCAAGTCACTACAGCCCTTTGACACTGAATGTGTCTACCAGCCTATACAACGTGGTCTGGGATGACAGAAGGACTACTGTAATAATTGAACTTCCAACTAACTCTGCCACTCTCTAACAAAATCAAGAATTGATTCTATCCTGCCAACCTCCAGTGCTACTGATTCAAAGATCTTGGAGCTTTTTGGTCAACAACGCACAGCAGCTGCCAGCTAGTCTGCAATTAGCTACTTCTAGTCTAATCTGGAGCAACTCTGGTGTTTTGTAACTGGATTTGTCCCAGCTCTGCTGAATGCCATCTGCTTGCTCACAAAAAGGCAACAGGTGATTAGTCTCCTCTTTCTTGCCTCCACTGCTTAATGTTTGTTCCACCTATTTGCTGAATACCTGAGTCCTTGTAAAGCAGGCTGAATCTCAAGAATGCAGAAGGGGACAGGCAGGATGCTCCCCGCTTAACATCTAAAGCAGTAGCACAGAGTTTCTAGCTGAGGTGCATCACTGCACGTGGGTGGAAAAATTACTGAGTCGCTCCTTATTCTCATATTCCTACCACACCCGACGCATCCTTCTACTGCAGCCTCACCCCTGTGTGGGAGAAGGACACTGTGACTGTGGAGCCACTCCAGCTATGTGGAGTATCAGAAAAAGTCTCCTTTTTAGTAAGACTTCAAACTTCTGCCTGAATTCATGTCAGACTTATGCAGCAATTATTTGTCTTCCCACAAACATAGGTGCACTGTGGCTGAGTGCTCACAGTGCCACAGGCAGGCTGGGCAGGGGAGCTGGCCCCAGACATCCCACCTTCTTCTCAGTCCAGGAGCCCACCTTGATTCTTCTGTAGCCTCACTCGCTCTCCCCTGAAGGTTTAGGTTAGGATACAGATTTTTCTTTTTCCCCTGCTAGGAAGGACACATTCTAATGACCTTCTACGTGAGTTTCTAGAGCTTCTTCCATGGATTTTTTTTGATTGGAAAAAAATCCCTAACTGAGGAGACTTTCCCAGAGGAGCAGGGCAGGGAGTCTCACCACCTCAGCTGGCCAAGAGGCTCTCCTGGGTGCTATAGTGGGTGAACATAAGGTAGTGGGATAGGGTGAGCACTTGCTCTCTTGCATATTGGCTTAAGTCTCTGAAGGAAAACACCCCCTCTTCCCTGCAGCCCCTGGGTGACACGCATGGTGCTTGTCACTTGCCGATCTGGCTTTAGGAGACTTCCAAAGCCAAACTTCCCTCATCCTGCCCGTAGCCCTGGAGGAAACGGGAGCGGGGCGAGAGCAGCCCCGGAGCGGGAACGGACCCGGGGTCGCGGTGTGCGGCTCAGCCCGACCCTCCCCTCGGAACCCGCCGGGCCGGGGGGGCGCGTAGGGCCCGGGCTCGCCCCTCACCCGGGACTCGGCACCCACCGTTGCTGCAGCTGCCGTTGGCCTCCAGCGGCTCCATGTCCTGCTCGTGTCGGGCCGGGCGGGCTCAGCGCATCCCGCTGCCCACGGGAGCCGCCGCGCTGCGCCGGGCCGGGCTGCGCTGCCAGCACCTGCCCCGCCGGCTCCTCCTCCCCTTCCTCCTCCTCCTCCTCCTCCTGGGTCGGTGCAGCGTGCTAGGCACCCCGTGCCAGCCTTGCACCCCTCCGTGCAATCCCCTTTCCCCCCCCCATGAAGGCATCCCCGTGCAAGCCCTGCACACTCCCTTTCCCCCCACCAAGCAAGACCCTACTGGGAAAGAGCCCCCTCCCACCTCTCATCTGCAGCCCTGCTGCCTGGCCCAGTGTCCCCTGCCTGATCAGGGACTGAGGAAGGGAGGAACTGAGTAGGGAGGCAGCTGGGCTCAACAGCCCTTGCACAAAACTGGGACTAGGGTTTCTGGCTCTACCTGGGCTAAGCTCAGCAGATGGAGGTGCATTTCTCCTCTGTGGTGTTTTTCTTTTCCTCTTTGCATTGGTTGGAGCAGAAGGAAGGAAGGGAATTGTCACAAAGTTAGGGGCTGTGTTTCTGTGTATCTGGTGTGTGATGATGGTGTCTGAGCCTAGTGCATGAGGTTGTGGGACACTTGGGCATATGTGAGCAGGCTGTGTATGCAGAAAGGTTGTGGACTTTATACTGCAGAGAGCAGTGTACAGAAACTAAGAGTAAACAGGAGAAATCAAACCCTGAGTCATGTTTGTATTTCAGAAAGTTTCACTTCTTACTGAAAGAGGTTGTTGGCACCGGTACCCCACGTGGCTGCCCATTGTACTCAGAAAACAAACTTCAAGAGGAGTTAGGAAGGATGCAAGTTTGTAGATCTCTTTGTGGCAGGGATAAAAGTTCAAAGTATTTTTTTTTTCAAGAATGAAATCAATACTTGGTTCACTATACAACCTCATACATGAGCATACTGCCACAACAGATGGGGCTGCATGATTGGAAGCAAGGGGTGCCTTGAGCTTTACTTAACCTCTTAGTCTATTCCTTTAGGAAATCAGACTAACATGACCATATTTTAGTATATGCTATGTCACAGGAATTGCATTAAATAGGCTTAGCAAGGCTGTGTATGGCAGTACAGGGGTTAGGAGCCACATAGGATTGACCTGGAATTGCCTCCTTTATTTAGTCAAAGGCAAATTCAGACTGATAAAAAAAGAGCAGTGATGCAGCCAATACCTTTGTTGTTTGTTTGTCTCCTCATTTCCATGAGAAGTTTGTAATTAGGGGGATTCAGCTCCTACCTATGACCTTACTGGTTGATACTCGCGTTAGAGGTTTCCTTATAAATAATCTCCAACTCATCAGAAAACAGGGAGTCTTCCCAGTGGCTCATCTTCCAACAATGCAGCTCCTCCTGAAATACTGGTTTACCAGCCAAAAAGCTTGACTGGAATCCAGGGGATAGGGCAAGACAGATTTGCATATAAATACCCTCAGCAACATCAAAAGACTTTTCCCTGCCATTTCTTCTCTTCTCTCTCAGTCTAGAAAAATGATGGAAAAATATTGCGTATCAGTTGTCCTAGGTTATAAAAACAGTGGAAGTATCCTATTAAGAGATGATTGAAGCTGTTGCCCTGGATGTCTGCAGAGTAGCTTTCTGAAAAGGGTTGCAATATTGCTGTAGTTTTATATATTTTGAAGGCTTCAAGGAACAGTTTAGTGCTTCAAAGATAAAGGATAAATCCTTTCCTTTTGGGCAATGAAAATGGTTAAAGAATTGCCTGGTGTTCAGATGACTGAAGCTCATGGAAAGAAGCTCAAAGCTTGAAAAAATGGACTTCACTAACCAGACAGGTTTTAATAGAGGCTGTCTCAAGGTGGCCATGTCTGCAGTGGCTGAGGATGTCATTCCATGTTTTCCAAGGTCTGATGACAATGCCAACCTGGTTGTTCCCAAGCCTGTCACACCCACCATTCCCACCCTTGTACTGCTGTAGTGGTGCCCTTGCAAGTATCTACAGGTCTTTAGAGCAGAGAAGTCAGCTGGGTTTGTCAGGCTGTAAAACACACCCCAACTCACTTTTGCAGAGTTGTTACTCTGTTTTCTAGAACAATTCAGTGAGGCAGGTCACTGTTGCCCCATGAACCACATCTGTAGACAGCAGAGGAGTGGGGGGCTGCTAAGGGAAGTCAGGTGGATGTTGAGTGGGTATCAGAGGCCTTGAGGCACCACATCAGGAGTGGATGTGTTAAAGCAATGAAAAACAAATGTGAAAGTCACTTGTGGTCTTGTAGGAGGGGGTCACAGAGCCATTTCGTTACACTTTCAAAGTAATAAAACAATCATTAAGGTACTTCTCTTTGTGTGGGTGGAATGCCTTTAATCTGAGAACATATATATGTTTAGAAGCATGAAGAAAACAATTGTGGGGCTGTATTTTCAATTAGCAGTCCTTTAAGGTTAGCTGTCAACCTTAGTCAGACTGTTGGTCCCTGGTACTTGGAATGAATATTGCCTCTGGTTCTAGGTGAGGCCAGTGCAGCCTGTGAGCTCCCAGCACTGCCACAGCATGGTTGTCTATACTGGGGAGTCCGTGAGACACCAGTCAAGAATAATTTCCAACAGCAGAGACACACAGGTGGAGGAAAGGACTGAAACTAAGTGATGTGCCTAGTATCAGTGTCTGGGTCAGGAAGAACATCCCACTCTTGCCTCAGACATTCCCTGATGCAGAATCATGTTGAAATCAGCAAATAATTGGGCAACCTTCACCAGTGGCCTCAAAGGCACTCCATGTGTCCAGGGACGTAAGCAAACCAGAAAGATCAACAGAGCTGCCTGCCCATGGTCTAAAGTTCACTTCTACTTTTTTCATGGAGAACTGGTGTATTTATATTTCTCTTGAGCGAGGAAGCCATTTCCATGAAGAGCCCTAGGGAAGACACTATGAAAGGGAATATTGGTTATGGCATTTTTATCAAGGGCTGATGAAGCACAGATGTTTCTAATCTTATAGATCTCCCTGAGTTGCTTCCCCCTTTCCTTTTCTCCAAGCCATTTTCCCTTCATTTCTTCTTATTGCTTGAGCTCTGTCTAGGAAAGTCCAGCTCCTAGGAGGCTATTTTGTCTCTGTCCCCATCTGCAGTCAACAAACACCATAATTCTTGGGATGCTTCTAACAGGAACTGAAGAGTGCTTGCAAATGGAAATGTGCAAAAAAAAAAAAAAACCCAGCAAGAGCACCCTACAATATAAAGGACTGGCAAGGCTGGGGTCATAGAGGAAACCAGACCCTCAGATTGAGTAAGGTTAGACAATAAATCCTCCACCCTGGCCCTTTTACACTGAAAGAATTTTTCAAATCTATGAGAAGAGTAGACTTTCTCAAAAAGTCATCAGTCTTCTGATAGGAAACTCCATTGGCTTGTTTGGTTGTAGGCCAGAAGTTTCCCTTTACTTTCTAGTTTCTGTCAAAGGATTGACATTATTTTAGCACCACAATGCAGCCCTTATTCTTCTTAGCTTTTTCCTTTGTGGCAGGGGCAATCAGGGGCTCTTCCCGAATAATAGTTAGCACAGCAATGATGACACCACATGTAAAGTCTGCCCATTTCATGAATGGGCACATTTTTTTTATTCTGCTTCATCACAAAATTCATCCCACATTTGTTACACACTGTTGTTTGCTGTGTTACGGGACATATCACCATGTATCAGATGCTTTACTCTTACAGAAGCGTTTTTTAATGAAGAAGGAAATGTCTGTTGGCTGAATTTTAGAACAACAGCAAATAATAATACAAAACCAAAATATCATCTTCAGCTGTATAGCAAATATGGATCAAATTTAACACCGTAAATCACAAGCGTAAATATACCCCACCATAAATAAAATTAATTGTACAAAATAACTCAAGCAGTTCTTCATACAAATATGGTACATTTGACAAGAGTTTCTGAGAATATTTTCTTTATTTTTTACACTTTCAATTTTTATCTCTTTTGCTCTTAAACACACATGAATCTACTGGACTAGAGTAATGCAGGAGAAAAAAGACTAACATGTTCAATGCTAATAACAAGTGCTGCCAGGGTTAAAAAGAAAAACCATTAAGTGCAGAATTTGAACTAGTTTGCTTCCCCTTCGTATCACTCAAAGTCCAGCATAGCAACACCCTTGTGATGTGCACTGCAAATAATCACATTTTGTAATGTTAGGGTGAGAGAAGCTGTTTAAAATAACCTAGTCTGACTTCATTTTACAGACCATACTTCTTTTCCCTGTAATTCCTGTACTGAGCCAACATCTTGTCTTTGAAGTAGGCATTCCAAGTGGTAGTTGGTAGATCCTCGGGAGTTTGCAGATTACTTTAGATCAATCAGGAGAATGTAGGTAAAAAAGCAAGCACGGGGTTAGTTGACTTAAATTATCTGTACAGTTCATGGTTCCTTGGAAAAATATTAGGAGCCTGTGGATTGTAAAAGGCTGAAAACTGTGGAATTAAAAACCATGGGGTTAGAGTATATCTGCATGGAAGACATCCAAACTTGGCAGAAAGTCTGCAAGTGTGGAGAATTTACCACGCACCTTGGGAATTCATGACTATTAAGTGCGACTTAAAAATCTGCTCCCTATTTCCACTTATTACATTATAAAAGGATATGAAGGATATTTCATTGAGTTCGTTACAGAGCTGAACTTGAATCTCTTTCTCATATACAATCAAGGAGGATTAGAGAACGGAAGCTAAAGACTATTTTAATCCTTTAGATAATAAAAGGACAATAACATCAAATCTCAGAAATGAAGACTGTACGATTATTTCTAGCTGATACCTCCTACTATTTGAGCAACAAGGCAAAACATCTGCATATGCTCTAGAGCCAAAAACAATTTACATCTTGTTCATGCAATTTGGACATTTTGCTCAAAACATTTCATCCTTGGAATCCAGAAGAGTGCATTTTGCCAGCAAATCTGAGGGCAACAGATTTCATCTCTCTGGTCTGTGTAAGTACACCTGTGTTTTTCAGGTTTTCAGACTTTTCAGAGGATTATTATACCAAAACTACAGTAAAAGAATGTAAAGTGATATCCATGCTCTACCAAGAGGTAGAGTATCTCAGGACTCACTCCAAACCTAAGCACATGAGCACAGGTAAGTAAATTCACTTTGCTATGTTCTGTTTTGCCTAGGTAGCTGAGACTGGACTCTGTGATACAGTTCATCCTTCGGTATCAAATTCTTGCTCATGCTGGTTCCTGGAAGGGTTCCAACACCCCATAACATGTCAGACATAGTGGGACATTTAATTTGTGCTGTTCCCAGGGGTGGCTCTGTGAGCCAGACAGGGCCTTCTGCCACCTTTTCTGCAACACGTGCATATCAAAATAACAAGCACTCACTATTTAGGTCAGGAAAAATAGGGTCTTAGTAAGATCTATTTTCCTCATATCTTGTTTTCCACAAAAAAATAAAGTGCTTGATTCTCCTCTTCCTTTAAAAATATATACATCTGAAATTCTCTGACTCCAGTAGTTTCAGCAGTGTAGACGTGTTGGAAAACCAGAACTGACATTCTTGGTGGAAGAGTAAAGGCAGGTCGGAGCCTCTCAGTGTGACTGGGTCTGAATGCTCTTCTGCTCAACCTCTTCACAAGTGGGAGATGATCCCACTTTCCTAGGCTTGGTCCTTCTCCTGCCCCTCAAAGATTTCAGCCAGGCTTCCTGAGATTTCATTTTACTTTCAGATAATTGTGCCACAGAATTTTCTCCTTGCAATTTAAATGTCCTTCTCAGCAGCCAAAGGAAACTCAAGGTGTAAAATGTCCAGCACATTTCATGTGTGGGATATATTGATCATCCAGGAAACAGGTGTAACTGATCTCCCCAAACTTATCTCACACAGCATGATCTCCTCTTAATAAAACCGTGCAGACTGCTGTTTCCCAAGACCAAATATGCCAGTTCGGACATTCCACTAATTAGTTATGTGTTTTTCTCCAAGAGAATAAATGCTCAGGCTCTGCCTTTTTTGCATCTGTAATAGCATACAGTTCACAAGGCACGATGAAATGAATGACAGGTGTGTATATATCACTTCTGTATACAAAACAGCAATTACCTGCTGTGACCTGATTAAATTACAGAGGTTAAAACTTCTTATGGTAGTAAGGCTGGCATCATTTTCTCCTGCTGTATATGGTTTGGTCTCCTTTAACTTCTAGCACAAACTTTTCTATCACTTCAATTACGTTACTGTGGCCAAGCAGGGAACATGGTGAATACGAAAAGCTTTCTGGACGTTTCCATTGAATTTGTTTTCAATAGCTGAGGGTGTTAGATAAGCTGAACTGGAGAAGAAAACAGACCCCGATGGTCTCTCAAATACCTCTGAGTCTGGAAAATTCTGTGTTTTTAATGCTTTATTCTATTCTAAAATACCATTTCCGAGTTAGCTGGAATTTACTACATCTTGCTGAAATTCACCATTTTTTTTGAAGGTCGTTGTGCTGCTAGGAGTTCATCTAGAACAAGGGAAAAGGACATCCCAGCTCTCATTCTTGTCTAAAGGTTGAGGATCACCTATGTTCCAGCTGCCTCCTTTCAGAATCAGTGATTATTCTCCCCTTATCAAATTAAAATACTCAAGAGCATATTGAGGTGAATGTGGACTCTTCTGCATGCTTTAAGACATCTTGTTTACTCCATGGAAGATAAAACTTCAGGGAAGATTCCTCTGGATTAAAATAGGTGAATATCCCTTGGCAAAGAAAAAGCCATGACATCTTTGCTTTCCCCAGCTCTTGCAACACTGAGGAGTAATTTGGCAACTAGGTCACTGCTGTTCTGAAACCCTTGTGTCAAAGCTCCCTTTAAGAGATGCCGAAAAGGCAGGTGACTCGTCAGGAGGTACAAAGCTGGCCTCAACCATAGGTCATGCAGGAATTTAAGACAAGACCAGAAGGGCTTTCCATCTTTGCTTAGATGGCTTTGTCCTCAGGGTGCTGCCACAGCTCAAATTGTGCCTTCATGCTCCTTTTCCCCCAAAGAGTAAGTCAGGGTGTGCCTTCAAACCCTGCTGTTCCATGGCTTGTGGCATCTATCACAGGGGCATCCATTTGCCCCATTGCTTCTGTGGTGGGAGAAGGTTTCTAGGAAACAATCAGTTCTGACTGGAACCCCACACCTAGGACTGGAACGCGGCTGCGGAGTCATGTGTTCAACTGGATGAATTGCAGGGGAAAAACAGACCACTTCATAGAAGAAAAGCGTATTTTGCCCGCCCACCCCTCCCCATTTTTAACGCTACAAGTAAAACCAATCACAGGGATGTTACAAAAGAACATGCAGTCAGACAGGGCCAGATAGGAAGATGTGTCCTCTTGTGTACTAGGCATACCTAGTCTTATTTTGTTGCCAGATCCCACACTGTCAAGTTGACTCCTCACAGTCATTCTGGGTTCAGTCTCTTCTTGCTTCTCAGCTCGAAAGGGGCAGTGTTTCACACTAGCAAGTGGTGGCCAGGGACTGGTGGATTGGAGGCTGGAAGCAACGGACGTGCTCCACGGTGGAACTGTCTGTTTCCACTGACTTCATGTACTTGTTGAGGATGGCAAAGATCTCGTTGTTCAAGATCTGATACTTCCTGATCCTGTCAGCCATCTTCTTCAAGGGCTGGAGGGATGGTGAGGGAGAATAGAAGCAGATGAAGAGAGAGAATCTTATGACATTTGGCCAGATAGTATCAGTACCTCTGCCTGACTGCTAGGAAACTTCTGCTGAAGTGGAGCAGCTGTACCATGCATTACCCATCCACTTAGCACTTCCCAGGCACTGGTGACTCACTTCATTTAGGGTTTGATGACTCAAGGCTCAAGAATATTAACAAGGTCAGTGTGTGGTCTTTTGTAACCCATATACAGTCTAGACTTAGTAGACTTCCAACTGCTTATTGACAAAACCACTGAGATTACAGGATGGTTAGTAGAAATACCGGCTTCTCTGACCTAGCTTCCCACCCCCAGGAAAAAGGGAAAAGCTTCAGGACAAAACAACATTCAATGGCTGAGGCAATTAAAACCTTGGCCCCTCTGCTGAGACTTCAGATAGAAATTGCATAGTAAGTGTATCCAGTCTGAATAAGTTAACACCAGATATAATCACGATTTATAAGTCTGGGCAAAAATACAGACAGAGGTGTGCTGGTTCAGGTCCTTTGAGATCTTATTCTTCACTTACCACATTTTTTATGATTTCATCCTTGCCATCCTGCCTTTGTACCTTCAGCAGGTGGTAGCAGAAGTCAAAGAGGTCAAAGCGACGTTGCTGTCCAAGGAGAACAATGATAGAGCAACCTGCCCAGTTCAGACCATCTCCAAAGCACTGCCTGGAATGGGGACAGGGTGATGGGAAGGAGAGAAAATGACAGGATGTAGTTAGGTAAGAGTTGTCCTACTGTAATGCTGGTAACTTTCCTTGGCAAATTCCTTGGGATATCTGATTCAGTCCTACTCCAAGAAAGTGTATACCTGACAGAAAGTGAACTTAAAAGGAGATACACAGAATTACAGCAGGGTCAAGCTGCTGGTGCAGTCACAGGATATGATGGTTGAGGAATTGGCCTGTGGGTTCGGTTGAAGTCCCATACACCAGTTTCCTTCCTGAATTTGACCTTGAGTATGTCACTTTACATAGCTATTTTTACCTTTTCTCAGCATGCCTGGATGAAAAGCTCTTTGCACATCTCTTTAGGTGCATGCACAACAAAGTTCTTTCCTCAAATACCTAGGAATTAACATGATATAAATAACAGAAATGATGGATTTGGGGAAGAGTGGAAACAATACATCGCATCACTAAACCACTTTCCCACAAAATGTTGGCTAAGAAATAGACTCTGTCTTAGCTCAGAAGAAATGAGGGGAAACCAGGAGAGCTGCATGCAAGCCAGGAATATTCTAAAGAGCAACTCATTGCATGTTCGACCATGCTTTTCTTCTGCTTCTCCAATAGCTGAGGCTATGGCAGAGGACATCCTGGGGGCTTGCTAGCTTACACAAGCTCCTATCTGCACTAATGGCAGAGCTGGCTGAGGAACACTCACTCTGCAGTGAACTCGTTCGTGCCCACGGGGATGCAATACACAAACTGCATGGCACTCCAGAGACGGTGAAACTCCACGCACTCGTCCACGTGCATGACCCCGTTTGTAGGGGGTGGCCCACGCCAGATTGGGTCCTGCAGGTAGCTCCTAATGCGCGTCAGGATGACCTCGAACATGGACAACCCACAGCATAACCGCTCCTTGGTCAGCAAGTCACCCTCCCGGGCAATGGCTATTTGCTGAGAATGAGGAAAACCAAAGAAACAGAAGTGACAATGTGATACAAATGTACACTCTTGTTGGACTTAGCTTTTCCCAGTCTCTCCCAGCTCTTTCAAAGTTAACGGCGTATTCCATGCAAGGTCCAACCTTACCTCTGATGGTTGTTCTCATGGTACTCCCCACTACAGAATACTTATCCCTCAAATGAAAGAAGATGTAATATTGTGCTCAATTATGTGTCATCCATCTAACAATCTTTTGAAACAATTCTATATGTCAGAAAACAATAGCTAAAGGCATACCTCTAATCAGAAACACTGAACCTTAGTTCTGCAAGCATGCTGGTTTATTATATTAGCATTATTCAGCAGTGCTGAGTTTAATGTTCTTTTTTGTGCAGATTATAAAAACAAACTAGGAGAGAGCAGGGACATTTCACTACCCAGGGCATTACCATCATCTCTTTAGAAGACAGGCAAGTTGCAGCTTTCTTGATTTCTTTTCAAGTTAAGATTCAAAAGCTCTGAGGAAGATGTGAACCCACCAGAACCTTAATACTGGAAAACCTGTGGTTTATAAGAAAGGCAAATAATATTTTTCCAGATGTGGAAGGTGGATATGGGGAGATATGTGGAGAATTTTTCTACCATCCCCATTTAGATACACAGTCTGGAAGAGCTCCATTAGAATCATGATGGAGTTCATTTGACTTTTAGGAGGAAACTGAAAAGATACCTTGATTTTTATTTCATCCCCATCACTCCCCAAAGGAAAATAAGAGTATTTTTAAGTAGGGTCTTCCCCCTCAGCAAGGGAGCACTGATCCTCCTTAGCTAACAGCCCACATCCCTTGAGCTCTGTGAGGGTGGACGCGTGCAGTTTTGTAGTCCTAGTGTCCTTCGAGCCCTTTCTTGCCATTTCCAGCTGCATTATTGACTTATCCTTGTAGTGTTGCCAAAAATAATACAGAATATTAAAGCCAAGTGTTGTTAGTGTTATGCACCCAGCTGTGGAGGTAGGAGACTCTGGCTCTCCTGTCCTCCCCTCCATCAGACAACTGACGGCCAAGGCTAAGAAATGTGTTTCCAAGCAGTTGTTTTATTTCCAGCTATGCTCGTTATGCCTATAAACACCCTGACTAAAAACATGAAGGAAGGTCAGATTTTCTGATACAGTGGGCAGGCACGTATCCTGGCTGACCTTTAAGAACATGAATCTTGATCAGTTTAATAGGGTTTTGTTCACACTGAAAAAAAAAATACATATAAATGTGCATGTACACTCCCTTTCATGACTGTTGCATAAAGCTATCAGCTGCCTAAAGCACTTCTGCTTGGTAATTCTTGGAATTAAAAATAATACAATTCCTACCTGGAAATTAAATTGGAATTAAAAATATTGCAATTAGAATTTAGAATTAAACAATTAAAATAATAAAAAAAAAATTAAAACAAAATTCCAAGGACATTTGAGGAACCTCAGAGCAATTAATGTTCAACTAATAGCAAACAGAAAAGGAAAGCTGAATTGCTGTACAGAAGTCAGATTGTATCTGGGACCTTTGTTAACCTAGATTTGTTAAACTCAAGAGTGATATCAGTTTCATGTGACCATTTCACAGTGCCAGTCCTTAACACAATGGATGGTCTGGCTTTTGCAGGCTTACAGAGGAACATTAAATTCCATCTGCAGTACATTTACAGCAGACTAGTTTGGAAACTAGTTTCTGGAAAGTCAAGGCAAAATAGGTTAATATATCATATTGTGGATAGAAAATCATCACACGTTTATGTTTAGCAACAAAAGATTTATGGGGTATGTTTTTATTGATAGTGGCTGCACGCTTGCTTTTTCGTCACCTGCTCCAAACTCTTACGGTTATAGATGAGTATCTATGCATACTATTCTATGATGGTAAAAGGGGGACACAGTCAAAGTGTAACCATTTCACATAAGAAAAAAAGTATTAGCATTACTGTCTGCTAAAATATACTGAACAGGTATTTTCAAGAACAACTTAGTCCAAGCATTTTAAGTTGCTTCTGAAGAAATCTTAATCTAAAGGGACCCACTTGGCTTTCAAAGAACATGTTGCCACTCCTTTATACATGCTCTCAGACAGAATTTGTTTCTAAAGTTCAGACTAAAACCAATCTGTGATATAGGATAAGCACTGCTGGTAGCTATCTAGCATGGTCTAGGCTCTTATTCTCAAGATGAGACCTGTGCCAGGAGTCCAGGGTTGCCCTGACAG
>JAVCKT010025425.1:0-13642 GCA_032273925.1 Rhynchotus rufescens | reverse complement strand
TTCTACTATTAATATATTTTAGAATTAACACAGAACAGAATCCAGAAGAGATATTAAGAATAACTGAGACATCTGAATGCAAGTTTTACCCCTTTCAACAACTTTTTATCTCTACTTGTTCCATCACTTGCTTTTTCCACCTTCCCATAGGCAAGACAAACTTGCTTTAAACAGAAGAACTTCCCCCAATCTACTAGCATGATGTAGCACTATCAATTAGCTTCCAAAGCTTCTGGCTACTGACAGTACCAGTTCCACTTAATTTTAATTACGAGTACTGAAAAATGCAACTTGACAGACAGTTAAATCTACACATCTACTAGCAAACAGTAACATCCCAGCGCCTTACCTTCTTTCTTACGTCATAGCCACACTGCGTATTCACAACTTTTTGCTGCAAAAAGACATAGAAAAATCTGTGATCAGAAGTGCTTCAAAATAAATGGATATATTTTTCAATTTGCTAGTTTCACAGACAAGCAAAAACTGCTAAAACCAGCATTTTTCTAAAAGCATTTGGCAAAACACTAGCAAATTGCTAACACTTTCAGATCAAGACCATACAAAATCTGTCGTGACAATACACTCCCAGCTGTGTGACAGTTGCCACAGTAAGATACTAAGAAGAAATGGAATAGACAGCTTCTTTTGTTTCTACCATGACAGTATTTTTTGATAGTTTAAAAGGTCTTTTAAAGTTCCAGGCATCACGCCATACTCAGGAAGTGCTTCCTTTCATAATTCCACAATAACATCACAGCAATACAAAGCCAGGAAACAACTTACAGCAGGATCAGGTATACAACAGGAAAAAGGAACACCACACTTCTCTCGACTCTTGCTTTCACTGCTACAGTTAAAGTATATGTTAAGATCCCAGTCATCTGGGCCCTGGGCACCACAGCAATGGTTCTGCAACAGACAGACAAACACTTGGCATTCAGAGTTATTTTAAGACAATACAGCCATTGAACACGTCTAAAATGGTATCTGCTGATCTTCATTTTCCAAAGGCTTTGCAGATTCATTTTCACACTGTAGCACTGTCAGTGAATAGCATATACTAGCACATCTAGCTATATGCGTGTATATGTACCATGTATAGCTATATATGTTGACCTCTACAAGATCAATAAAGCTAGCTTGGCACACTGCTCCTGAAAGTGAGCCTCAACATGACATCATAAGAATTGTCATTGGAGATGCAGCTGCCATTTGTAAATTCATGGTGTACCATTTATGGATTTATTATAATTAAATGTTTTTCATTATTTCAAAGTCAACCCAAAACAGAAGTATGGGGAAAGTTTCCTGAAATTTGTGACTGGAACTTTAAATCTTCATGAATCAAAAAGTTTTCCCCTTCCTAGTTACTGCAAAACAATGCTCAAACATTTATTTGTGAACATGCTCTTTTAGATTAAGGTTGTCATGTTCAAATTAACTGATTAAGTCAGTCAGCTCTGGAAGTATTTCATATACATTTCTTTACCTAAACAGTGCAATTACTATAATTTCAGACTCTTCAGTCAACGTTCGAGTTCTGGAATTAATGTAACCTAGGTTCCTCCTAAATTATGCCTTGCAGTTGACTGACCTCAATATTTAGCCTTTCACCATAATTCAAGAATTTAAGAGGTACAGTCACACAGATTTCCCTGGCCCCTAATATAATTCCCTCCTCTATCAAAAGGTCTCTAGCTTTAGTTTGTTCAGAGCCACTCTTCACAAAACTTGTATCATCTTCATTATCCCTAAGATGTGTTTAATTCCATCACTGCCTTTCCCCCTCCTTTGGTTGGCTGTGAGGTTTGTCTTGGAAGATAAGAGGCCTGGTATACTACTAACATCTCCTAAAATAGTAGACTAGAGATTGTTTTACTTAAATGTTTTTTTGATCAAGATAAAAGCACTCTGTTGCTACTTTAACCGGCTGCAACATCAGGATCAGAACAAGGAAGCAACCCAAAGGCATCAAAAAGCAGAAGTATGTTCAGCAAACCCACTACATTAGCGCTTAGAGCAAGGTAGCTCAGAAGCCTTGCCTCTCTAAGGCTTCCAACACAGAAAGAGCAGAATACCACATCTGGCACCATTAACTACCAGGGAAGATAAATCTGTAAAATCAACAGAGGGGAAAAAAGACACAAAAGTAACATGGATATTAACTTACAATTTTCTGTAGCGAATCAATGAGGTTCTGAAGGTCAATATCATCTCGGTAGGATTTAATGTTATTCTCAAAGAATTCTTTGACCCTGTCCCTCACCCAGTCCTGAAACAGGAAAGCCAGAACTGCCACTGCCATCTCCAGAAGAAATATAAACATGATTGCTCCACAGAACTGCAAAAACAAAGCCACAAATTAGAAAAGATAAATCTAGTTTCAATGTATGCCTACTCCAGCTCTGCCAACAAAGGTTTCACTGGCCACCTCTCATAGGAGTACTGTGTGAGGATTTTAATCTCAGTAAGATAACACTTTAAAAAAAAAAAACTGGTTAACTGAATTACAGAGCAAATGAAAGCATTACACCATAGTCACTTCATACACATGTGAAAATACTAAAGCAAGAGGCTACAAAACACAAGTCTAAAAAAAATCCTGACATAGTGCTGCTCAGAGTGTTTGAATCTTCATTGCTTTATTCCAGGTTGTTGCTAAATCTGAAGTAAAAAAACGCCAGTAGCAAAAAGAAACGTTTGACAAAATTGTGTTAATCGTTTAAGTTTCCTAGCTTTGCTTACCAAACACACTAAAGATTTACACTTTTAAAAGATTTCATTTTCCTCAGAAGTTACTGAAAAGAATCATAATGCCTTCACTGACTACATTTGTCCCAGAATATCTTACTGAGATAATAAAGTCATTATTTTACATTCTGAGATAACATGCTATAAAGGTACTGTAATAGCACAACAAATTAAATAATGCAAGAAGCATTTGCTAGAAGGGAGGTAAATAGGATTTAAATCTACACTGCTTTAAATGCCATTTCCCAGTGAGGCTTGTCAGGACAAGGTTTACCATGCGTACTGTAACATTCAAGCTCTATAAATTCACTGTCTGGTTTTGCTTACCAGTCTCATCTATCATATGCTGCTCTCATACGCATAATCATCTACTAGTATAATGAAGTTACTTACAAACTTAAGAAGGCAGATGTTTTCCCTCAGTGCTCCCACACAACCAGCAAATCCCAAAGTAAACATCACTATTCCCACCAGCAGGACAAGTACCACTGGGTCCAGACCATGAAGACCAGTCACTTTCGTTAGATCAGACAACACACCCTGAAACAGCAAACAGGATAACAGAAAAAGGTTACTGCCATACACATGTTTTTCATTGAGCTTTTTCAATTTAACATGTTATTTCCATATGAATCACTTTTGAGTCTACTTGTACACCTTCAGACCAAAAAATTCCCATTTCATAAGCATGTTTAATAAGCAAATTCAGTATGCTTATTTTGTCATAGCAATGTTTTTCAACAAGATATATAAAAATTCTAGAAGTAACTGGCACAGCAAACCCACAAATGCCTCCTATGGTTTTACATGAAGTTTTACAACAGGACCATGGTACACGGATGAACAACAACATGCAACTTCCACAAATAGCATAGTTAGCTTTTCTGAGTGACCCTCCAGAAAAGTCTATGGCAATAGTTATTTGAAGCACTATTTTTCTTCACTCCAGTGGAGGAATATGACTGAAGGCAAGGCTAGAGTTACTAAGCCTTATTAAAAAGAGAAAAAAGAAAAGTCCATCTGGCAAGCAAGCTTCCACAAGATGGTGCCAAAAGCTTAATGCTCTCAAAATACTTGGATAGTTTGGGGACAAAAGATTTAGTATTTTAAATTACTTGTAATGAATCAATTGGAATAAAATCACACCAGTTTAAATCTTAAAATATATGAAGTACTGAACACCAACATTACATCCATATCAACCATTTAAATACTTGTGTAGCTGAAAGACATAATAGTCTAGCTACAAAACACATTATGGATAATGTGTTAAGAGAGATGAGCAAAATTTTGATTCGGTTTTCAAGGGGAATAAGGAAATTTCAGTTGCACCTTTTCTGTAACTGAACACACTTTGGACTGCTCCTCTAAAATCTTTCAAAATGCCAAATAGTCTTGATATTCCACCCCAAATAGTTCTCATGCCACAAAGTTACTATTCCCTAAGGGATACCTTGCCATCTTAAACAACATCCATTTTTATTAACTATCCTAAGACAATTTTACTTATCAAGCTTCTCTGCCTAAATCTCGGGCCGATTTCTGAGTAAATGTAGGGCTAAGGTAATGAATCCCTCATGCTTTCCAATTTAGGGTTTTAAGAAATTAACAAAAAATAGCCTGTAGGGACATACAAGGAGCCATGCAATAGTATGAGTGTTTCTCACTTAACAGTAGAGAACCATTTTAGTAACAGAAAAACTTTCCTTTAGAAACCACAAAAGGAATGGAGCTTCACACAGCAAGACAAGCTTTGCAGAAAACCAATAGTTAAACACATCCTGCAACTAATGTATATATTCTCAGTCTGGTTATATTCACCATAAGAAGCTGTCAAATACACATCTACAGGTCACAGTTCATACAAGCAACTTAGTACATTAAAAACAAAATCATTTTACTATTCAGGTATTTGCACGAAATTAGAAGTGTAAAGAACACACATCCCAAAGGAATACCATAGAAAAATGCATGCCACTTTATACTTACACCCATACATAAACTAAGTATCATCTTAGAAATACTGCATTAGAAAACTGACATGGAATAACTTTATTAGCTGATGAAAATCCACTAACAGTATCTTAGCAACACCTACAGTTTTCCCCCTCACCCCAATGTGCTCCTTATCAAATTTGTTAGTCATTAACTTAATGAGACAATAAGTGTTTAAGATCAACATTAAAGTGTTTTTTCATCCTTTCATTCAGAATTGAAAAATCACCTTGCAGCAGCTGGTAACAAAGAGCTGAAATACTCCCTGAGAAGGTGATGTGGCTATGATCTAGTCTTCCTCCCTATTCAAAAAGGCTGAGGCAGCAAAATGTCACTGGTCACTTTCTTACAGCTACAAAAGCTAACTGCTAACTTCATCAAGTTTCAGCTACCAGCACGTTTTCCAGAGTTTCACCTAACCAAATTCCTGTATCATAACTGGGATTCAATCAACAATGCCAAGAGCATCTAGAGTAATTTTGCGTATTCTACAGCCAGTAAGCTATGAAACCAGCCAGTCTGTGAACAGGATGTTGAAGTTTCACAATTGTTTCCAGTCATCTCCTTCCCACACTGAAACATAAGCTTTTTACAGTCTCTTGCTCAAGCAACATCTCTTGGAAAAAACTTCCTCTGATCAAAGCATATTATAAAGAAAAGCTCACATAAATGGGGCTCTATCATCCACTTTCAGATACAGCTGGTTCACAACACTTTAAATGTTCACATTTGATGTTCATAGATTTTTTTTTTGAAACACGATTTCCTATTGACCTAACCAAAGCAAAAAACTAGCAAAACAAAGGTGAGCAACAAGAAAAGATAATCTAAGGGATTGCCTCCTTTCATCTCCAAAGATGCCTTTCCCCTGTGCCATCCACAACATGGTACTGAGGCTCCAGAACAGAACAGCCAGAAATTCAAAGCATCATTGACATTGATTATAAAGGTTGCAGCTGAAAAATTTTCTTTAGCAGAAAATATTACATAAAAGTCAGAGTGCATATAAGTTTAACTTCCCCTCTGAAGAAATGGGCAGAAAATCCTGTTTAACAGCATAGGTGAACATATTTCTGCATGGAATTAAATTACTGTATACCAAGGATTTATTTACTTGTACATGTCTGACTTATCTGTGCAAATATGTGCACATAGGCACAGGAACAGGGAGAAGAAAAATACCTCAGCATTAATTTTTAATATATTCTTTCATTTTTAAGAAATTGAAAATCCAAGGCTTCTCTATACAAAGGTAGCTTTGTACAGTCATTCTGAATGAGGAAATCATACACTTAAATAAGTTTGTAATGAAAACATACCTAGCAACACAACTTCATAGCAAGGGCAATGCTCTTGTAAATCAGTAAATCTTCTAGCAATTGTCACTTTTTCCTACTGCACACAGGGACATTAAGTACATGGTTTTACATCTAAATCAAGGGGGTAAACCATTCATTCTCACACACACACACACACACACACACACATATATATATATATAGCGCCTCGTCCTGTACAAGAAGCATGTAGGTATGTGTTTGTACAGACTTCCCCAACTGAAGTTGTTCAGTGAATAATAGACTATTTTTGGCCGAGGTTTTTATTTTTTTTTTTTCACCCAGCTGGATAATGTTCCCCAATTCTGTTCCTTAACATAGTCAATCACTTATGCAACTCCATGGAGAGAAAGGTAGAAGACTACTGGTGGCTTTAGGCTGGCATTACTTCAGAAAGCTGGCTCCAACAACAGCCCAAAAAGAAAATAAGTGCTACTAAAGTTCTCGAGCATGTCTTTATAGTAATATAAACCCTAAAGTCGGATTTTAAATTCTAAGCTGAGATAAGACTCGGCTTTTCTTAGCAAATTGACAACTATCAAGCCAGATCTTTATACTTAGGACTTGTTTTGCTTTAGATTTCTGTGAATAGAAGTAGACAAATTGGTTAGCAGCAGAATAAGCAGAAGGAAGAAGTCCAAAAACCATAAAATCAACACAGAGAAAGGCTAATCACACTTGTTCTCAGTTCTGCCAGAAAAAAATACCACGCTACCTTTCAAGACTAGATCATTTTCCATTCTTGTGTTTTTCACACAAGAAATTACCAAGAGAATCTGTGTAGTTCAGCATACCCTGCATTAGTATGCAGAAAGTACCATCAACTTTTTTGAAGACTTTTTCCCAGTCTTCAAAAGCAGAATAAAGTAACATCAGAGGCCTAAATAATACTCCTGAAGTCTGTCACATTTATTACTGTGTGTTCTTTTCTTGTTGTGTGTGTATATATATAGAGAGAGATATCTTAAATCCTTCTCAAACTATTCTTTTCTAAAAGAGAACAAATTGGATCATTAGTGTATTTTAAAAATGTGTTTTTCTAAAATAGCTAGTCTATAAACACTAGACAGATTAAATTCTCACTAAAATCCTTCTCTCAGTTTACAAAGGTGTCTCAGCATCAAGGGCCACAACTTAATCCATTTGGAACTAGAACAAGACTCCAACTAATTTCAGTTTAGACCATCTGAACACAATCCTTTGTTTAGACACTATTTTTAATCCTCGCTACTTTCTGAGGGGGAAAAAAAGGATTTTAACTGGGCCAGGAAAGGCAGGGGGGACAGCTAGAGTAACATCATATCTATGCTTACCTTTTCACTCCATGCCCACAGACCAGCTGCGAGGAAGGCTACTCCAGCTAGCTGGAGAGAAAAAAAAATAAAGAAACAATCAGTAAGAAAACACACACCACCCAGTCATGTAGCCAGTAGGACTCTTGCTCAGAAAGAAAACAAATTTTGCCTCTAATCTCAGTCAATAGTAATGACATTCTCCTCCACTCTAGAAAAGGAGATTTAAAGTTTTCATCGCACCGTACTCCCACATTTTAAGAACTATTTTTCTGAAAATATTTCAAGTTGATCATGTAAGAAGCACACGCTGCTAAATTAAGTTTGATCTGTTCCTGTGCAGGTAGAATTACCTTTGGCTCATTAGCTTGTTTTAAACCCTTGTACACCGATGAAAAACAGATAATTTAATGCACTATATGAAGTTTATTCCTTATTTAGTCATTCCTCTGTACCACCTCAGACTGAAGGTAACTATGGCAGATTTTTCATGACTTTAGTGTTGAAGCACATTACATTATGATCTATTACAGAGTCTCTCTTCCACTTCCTAACCTTCCTTAAGCTCCATTCAATTAAGCTTGGTAAGTGGATACACCATCACTTACGCAACAAATTTAACGATGGACAAACTCTGTATCAAATTGAATGTTCATACAATTAATGTTTCTGAATCAAATTCATTCAACTGAAACAAGAGATCATTGTTCTAATCTTTCATACTCTTTCTCCATTTTCAGTTATCTTTAACAATTTAAATAAGCTAAAATTACCTCTTACCTACTTCTTGAAGAAATCTTCACAGATTTCTTAAAACTACTATCCTTCCACACAAGCATCAGCTGCTATAGAACAGTTCTTTCTTTAGTATTTAGGGAAGTTTGGGGTTTTTTTTTTTTGCAGGATGCATCTGGAAACAGAAGTCACTCCTCTTTCCTAAGGATATATTCCAGATGCATGCTCATTAAAAATAGGTAGCCTAAAGCACCTTTCGCAATTTTTGCAAGAAATGCTGCACAAATAGTCCATTTCTTCCACAAAGTGCAATACAAGGCTCTGCTGGCTGAGAGTTTCAGGGACCATTACTAGAGGTGTTTCAGGTAGCCATCCTCTACTTGAATTATTTGCTTCCTATTACATTTCCCTACTATACTGAAATGTTTGTCTATTTGAGAGCCAGGCAGTTAGTAGTTCTTCATGACTGATTACTAATGACTGCTGAGAGAAAAGAATTATGCTCGACACTATTGCTCCACTGATCTGTGAAAGTCAATATTCCTTCTCCCAGCCATTACTTCAAATGACATTCTAGTCTGATATGACTATATATAACAAGTACTCCTTAACCACATGAAGAGTCAAAATTTTCCCCTCCCTAATTTCAAACCAAGATTTTTATCTCCACTGACAAGTCAGGTTCAACAATTGCAAAAGGACACCCTGAAAAAGGGTTTTCTCTAACGCAGCATCTAAAACGCAGCATCTCTCATGAGCTAGAAGGACATTATAGGTTACTCCCCATAGGCACAGGCAAAACAGAAATTGGGATCCTCTTGCCCATGCAGTAGAAAGATTTGTGGATTTGAAATGTTGCAGGATTTCCCGTTGCTACATCATGCTCTAGAAATAAAACTTTCAGGCTTGCTCTGTTGTTGGGAACCAAGAAGGGCAAAGGGCTAAGGCAGTCATTCAATTTGTTTTATATATTAAAAAAATACACCAGCAGTGGTACATACCCCTCTGGGCACGAAGTATCATACTTAACCATTCAGACGTAAAATCCAAAGCTGTTACTTACATATGGGGAAAAAAGCTACAAGTGGTCAAAGCGGTGCTAAGTAAAATTTCCAGATGCTGCTTAATAAGCAACAGCACAGTGACTCCGCAAGACTTATGCAGCTAAACACATTTAAACTTTGAACTAAATCAAAGTGACTTAAAAATTGTGTAAAACAAAGCAAAACTCATCAGATCATCCCTAAATAACCACAGTGACTTCTCCGAAAAGCAAACTAGTAATCAATAAACTAATTTCTTGTATACCACTTATTACATAGTGCATGGAGTGGTGCCTCTTCCTGCTCTTCCTCATTCCAAATACATCAAGAATTATGGAAGGTAAAGCAAGACTAAACTATTATAGTTAGCAGTAAACAGGATAATTCATATTCAGTGAAAGTTTTCCTTTTCTTAAATAGGTGGATCTTGAGAAATAACTCCTAGCAAAATTAGAAAATGAGAACATAGATACTGTTTTCCATGTTCCACATGCTAAGACTGTTTCCAAATAAGCAGATCCTCCTTTTCAGAGTGTCTTTCATTTTTACCACCAGAGATAAATTGGAATTGGTTATGGAGTAGATTTGTACTAGCATGCTTTATCCTTGCCTACTAAACAGGAGGCTTCAGGTATCTAAATAGACAATGGTAGCTCATGCTCTTCAAAAACACCTACTTGAAGATTTGAGAAGATGTCTGTAAACTTTCCACTCCTCTAGTTTGAAGAAAAATAACTGCAACATCAGTAAGGAGTAATGAATAAAGAGCTAAACAATTCTTTGCAAAGCCAAAAACATTTATGAGGCCAGGAGTCTTAAATAAGTGAAGAAATAAAAGAGTAAAAAAAGAATCCTATTCCTTATAAAGGAATAATAGTTCATTACTGCTTCTCCAGCTTGAAGAGGAGATATCAACCTGTACTAGACAAATTGCTCTCATTATTTCTTCCAAACCACAACTCAACATTAAAAAAGTTACAAGTACCAGCAAAGGGAGGGATGACAGATACACAAGGAAGATATACCACATCTCTTTATATTCAAAGAAAACCACATTTAAATCAAAGCAGTAACATGAACATTGCTTCTTTTTTTAAATAGTGCTCAGGATAGCGTCAAGGATACTGACACTTTACTGGTACTTTAAACAGTGTCAGGATAGGTTAAGGATCCATGTTCATGACCCTTGACCAGGATACTTCATTTTGCAACATTATTTTTGAGGACCTATGGAAGATAACTGCAAATACAACTGAGTTAACCAGCAGAAAAACTAACTTAAGTTCATAGAATCAACATAAAGAAACAAACTTATTTCAATTGACTTAAATGAATCCGAATTCTCACTAGCAGCAACCAAACTACATGCATTAAGTTTTTTTCCAGCAAACTTACAAGAGTTAGTCATGTAATGTATTTGAAAAATACATACATTGTGCAATTATATGGTGTGAAATTATAGGTATGATTACCAAGACTGCTAATTTGCAAGGGACCAAAATGCTGGCTATTTAACTGAGCACAAAAACTCATTTTTAAACCTTAGTCCTTTAAGCCACTGCCTGACAGGGTGGGTGGAAACATACATGACATCACTGTAGCCCTTCAAATGGGAAACTAAACCCAGTAACCAACACTTGGGCATTTCCTGCTTTTGAATTGAAAACCCACAGTATTAACATACTGCATTACTCTAAGCTCTGCTCAGGAGAGGCAGAAGCCAAAACCTTCAACTGCAGGCAACCTACAAAAGGTTAGGTTTCTCACACCTAACTTGCAGCTGAACATCATTCTTGCAATAGAACCATTGCACACAAACTACTTGCATGCCAGATCGCTGATTAGAAGCTACAGGAACATATTCCCACTGACAGTTAAGACCTGGCAGGTGCACAACTTAATACATAAGGAGAACACTCTCTACTCCCTGGACAATCCTAGGCAACATTAACTCCACCCATGCTGACATATCAATAATAACCTTTCCCCTTTGCTGACTTCCTTCCATCTTTCCTCTTGCATTAAGCAAACTATGTGATGGTGAATACTTTCTTCTTTGACACAACCTCGCTAGAGGTTCCTGAACGACCACATCACTTGCGAAAGTCAAGAAAATCTTATACTACTGTTTCTTCTTAGTGCTTGATGAGGAGTCCAAAATTCTGTTCCAGAGTTTAAGAGATATTTACCTTGTCATCACGTTCAGAGAAGAAACATTTACTATGAGTCTCCTATAGCGTAAGTGAAAATTTTAGCTTCTTCCAAACCCTCAAGAGCCACACACAAACCATCCAAATAGAATTAGAAATCAAGTTGACAACAGCCAGAAGCTATTTTACTATGTCCTCTCAACTCATCTGAGAAACAGTGATCTTGCATCTTACTTAAGGGCTTTGTCAGGGTACACATGCCATCCTACACTTGGATAAACAGATGGACTGGAATAGTCACTTTTTGACTTAAAAAACAACTCCTTGACTACCTCAAAAAGATACCTGGAAACAAAGGGTGAGCACAAAAGACAAGAGGTGACTGAGATCCTTCCACTCAGAGCTTTCAAAGCGAGGACTTCAGGGTTTAGAGCACTATATGGCTGTGACAAGCTACAGCACAACACAGCATTCCACCCTGGGTCAGCCAAAACCTTCACTGATCTCCAGACACAGAATGAGTCTTTCAAGTGCAATCTGACTTTGCATAGACAGGTGCCAGAACCGACCTTTTCATCTTTTATTACTACATTCTCTTAATTATTGTGCCAAATTTCTTATTGTGCCTCCATTCCTTTCTTGTGAGAAGATGAGAAGACAAGAACAAAGACCTGAGAAAGTGCTTCATAAACCAATCATAAGCACACAATCACAACTGATAAACCAGCTGAACTGAACAGTGCATTGTCACATTGCTTACATGACAGAAGCTTTCGAGAAAATTGAAGATTTACATATTTTTAAAGGCTAGTTAGGCTCTGGGCTCTCCATTAAAATACAACTATAGAAAATCAAACTTTTTAAGCTTTGAGTTCTGCATTTTGTTAGTTCTGCATTTTCATCTACATGAACCACATTGGAAGCAACCATTCACTTAAGTTTTCTTTACACTTAAATGTAAAGAAAAGCAACCATTCACTTAAAAGTTTACATCTTCTGTAAACTAGTCAATAAAAGATACAATGTGTTTTCATTTCAAAGTTTACAGAGCCAGCTATCTTATCTTTAGGGCAACAGCAAGCCAAGTCAGAAGTCTGACATCTGACATCTTTAGTAAGCACAGCAGAGGAACCACCTTTATTTACAAGCAGATCATCCAGCCAGTGGATAAACTGCTCTACGAGTTAAGACTGACAAGCTCCAGTCATACTTCTAATACGGGTCTAAACTCATACTAAACAGATAAAAATCTGTTTCATACACATTACAGTGGCTGTCCTTCTTCAGAGGCAAGCAGCCACAAAAAAACTCAAAGCTGAGAGCATTTAAGAGTAATCTTTAAGAGATATGTTTTAGGCAGCATCCATTTCTTGATCCACTTTGCTACACATCCCACATGGCCACTCACAAACAACCTGAGAGGAGAAAGCTTCAAACGGAGGGAAAGAGCAGGACCACTTTCAGCCACAACTAGAGAACACATACAGCAGGATTCCTAGGCACAATTCTGTACCCTGAAAATGCAGCTCTGCTGCTTCTACGGGCAGTATTTAACAACCCAGCTACTGGAGCACTCACTCCAGAACCCAGCAAACCAGAGATCTGAGCAGTTTATTGATAGGAGCTCACGAGTACCTGCGCTGCAGGCCAGAAGTAATAATGAGCCAAACTAATATTTCCTCCTTAAACATCTTCTCAAGTTAAGGTTACGTCTTCCTTTTCATTTTAAGTTTTTTAAAGCATGTAGAAACTTACTTAGGTCTGTCCAATTCACAAGCCTACTTTCTCAGTTCACATGCTTGTTCTAAACCTACAGAGCCACTTAAAAAGCTGTGGTTACACACATTTACTAGGCCACCTTTATTCTAACTTCTCAGCACAAGCCTTAGAATATTAAAAAGTAAGCCGGCAAGACTACTACAACATGTTCAGAAAGGCAATTCTTCTACTCAAGAAATGAGCTGAAGCAAACTATTTCAAGTTCTCCCTAGTTTCTCTACATCTTTCATTTTTAAAGGTTCTTTATGGCAAAGACAGACACACTGAGCTTCAATTTTGTAAAAAAATAGCTTTCTGTAGGGAATGAAAAAAAGGAAAGAAGAAAACAAAGATGAAATGTATTGCTGTAAAAAAGACAGAGGCAAACTGCTGACAGTCCTCCTAGTAAAGACATGAAGAAACTTCAATTTTTTTTTTTTTTAAATAAAGGCTGTTTACTTAACAGGAACAGTAATGCTGTTTCACAATAAATTCACTGGAAAGGAACTAGAGTCCTAGAACAATACTGCACTATTCATGAACAAAAGTATTTTTCTATATACCTGAACAGACTATCT
>JAVCKT010025423.1:0-16173 GCA_032273925.1 Rhynchotus rufescens | reverse complement strand
CCTGCTTTTTTCCCATGCGATATAAGACTTCCCACTTCCAAAGTTCAACATTTTCACAAATTTCACTTTGGTAGGTCAACACGTGAATTTTCACTGGAAAATTTTCACTCATTCTCAGAGCATAATCAATGGAGCTCAGTCTTGCAGGTGAAATAACCTACTTAATGTATATGGAATACTGGAGTAGCCCTCTTTTGCACAGCTCTGCACAGCACAAATGGTAGGGTTCACAGACGGTAGGGTTCACAGATAGAAGCGTTCATAGATGGCAGGGTTCATAGATGGTAGGATCACAGACGGTTGAGTTCATAGATGGTAGGGTTCATAGATGGCAGGATTCTTAGATAGCAGGGTTCATAGATGGTAGGGTTCACAGATAGAAGGGTTCACAGATAGAAGGGTTCATAGATGGTAGGATTCACAGATAGCAGGGTTCATAGATGGTAGGGTTCGCAGACAGTAAGGTTCACAGATAGCAGGGTTCATAGATGGCAGGATTCTTAGATAGCAGGGTTTATAGATGGTAGGGTTCACAGATAGAAGGGTTCATAGATGGTAGGGTTCGCAGACAGTAAGGTTCACAGATAGCAGGGTTCATAGATGGCAGGATTCTTAGATAGCAGGGTTCATAGATAGTAGGGTTCATAGATGGCAGGGTTCGCAGACAGTAGGGTTCAGCTCTCCGTGGCTCAGCAGTATGCGGGGCCAGTAGATGGCACTCCAGAACATGCATCCCAACCGGCGGCTCCACAGGCCTAGGAGAATGCAGCAAATGTCCCCCACTGGCAGCCTCTTCCATGGCTCCTCTCAGAGGCAAGGAGTTCTGAGCAAGCAGAAGGACTAATGCCTCCACAGAGCAGAAACACCTGCGTATGCTGCAGCAGATACAAATTGTTCTCTTGCTTAGTGTATCCAGCCTATTTTACAAGTCAATATATTAGCAGTGGGACTCTCATTATCAAATAGCACTATATTTTTGACAGATGTTGAGCGTTATCTTGCCATTTCCTTACAGTCCTTAGGTATTTACAGCATGGGAACACTTCCAAATCTTTTAAACTTGCATGAGGACAGTCAAAATCCAACTCTTCAGCTTTCAGCTTACAAACAAGGCAAAGGTTTAAACAGGAATGTCTGTTTAAACACAATGTCACCTGCCTTCCTTTTTCATCCTAGCACAATTTTTATCGCTGTCCTATATAAATTCACCAAAGATAGTTTTTTTGATTTCCATCTTTGAAATATAAGAGTCCTCAAGAGTTATGATGCCAGGAAGGGAATGCATGAAGACAAAATCAGGAAGAGTAAAGGTTAGAATAGAATTGATCAAAACTAGTAAGGTTACTATATTCTGGTGTTTTTAGAAATGTTCTTTTCTCCAGAAAGCAACTGTTTAATACAGAACTTTACAGGGTAATGTCAATGATAACCAAGAGTTTTATAGTAATTTCCTTAGAGGATGTGTTTTATATTTCAGCTAATAATATGAATTATAAATGTCCTAGTGTATAACACTCCATACCACTTTTTCAATAAAAGAGAAACAAGGCATTTATAACTTGCTTAACCTGAAATACTGCATATTTATGTTTTCCTTAAAAGCTATCATATAAATGTTCAACATTTTTAGACTAGCTTGATAATATTTATATCATAGAATATGGATTATTTCTTCATAAAGAATATGAGAATATTTGTTACCAAATAAAAAGAATGACAAATATAAATGAGTGCACTGTTATCTGAAATAACTACACTACTCTGTTTGAGCATAATCCTTAATTGGAGCATTATCATCTGCCCTGAAATATGCCAGAACATTTAACTACCCCCCGTGGTGACCATCAAAATGCAGAGAATGGTAGTTTAATTAGTAATCCCACAGACATGAGGCAATGCTCAAAGCTCCTACCAGCATTATTGCTGTGAAGAAAGAAGGCCTTGAAATGTTTCAACCAGTCTGCAGGGTCTTAGGCCTCTCCATCCAGTCTGCAGTCAAAGATCATTCTGGTGATTAGGTCTGAAAACACCAGATTCTTTTATATAGGCCTTGGACAGCAGTTTGGGTCAAAATAGTGCAAGGTTTGTTTCCTGTCTCTGCCTCCAATGCATTCCTTTGCTCCTTCTCCTATTCAGACTTCAGTTAGAAATTATTCCTCATTTACATGACCTAGATAAAATAATAGCACGGAAGATGTTCCTTGATCATTTTGGTTTTGTTAGTTTGTTAAATTCTGCTTGGACAAAAACCACAATCGTGGGAATGCATTACTACTGTTACTGCATTACCACTGCATACTACTGTTATGTCTGCATTAGGAAGCAATGCAAGGTAGGGTAGAGGAGGGTTTGGCGCAGAAGTCTCGCAATAAATGGGGACATGTCTTGCAAGACATGGGGAATAGCAATAAATGGATAACCATACATAATTTTGCTTATTTCTTCAAGTTTCTTGTTTGGAGAGTTCTAAAATTTGGCTTTACCACAGAGTGCCGTACGGAGGACAGGAACAGCGAGCTGGCTGTGGCTGAGCTCTGGCTATAACACATGTGGGAACCACTCAGCAGTGAGGGTGACAGCTCAGTGGAGTGGCCCATTGCATGGTGCCTCATTTGAAGCCATTACCTCAGCTGCCAGACGGGACAACCTTTACCAGAAAGTGCTGACTTGGACCTGGTTGCTGAGTTGGCAGGCAATGCATCTCGAGGACGTTTCTCCTTACCCACTGCTCAGTGGCACCCACGACAGAAACCCATGGGGAGCAACCCGCTCCTTTTCTGAGGCAGACAAAGTCTGTCCACGGTTCTGTGCCATTTTTATGTGATTAGGTATAAGAAGTAAAATTTTACTGAAAAAATAAAGTTAGCAGAGAAAATACCCAAATACCCAATCTTGCACAGGCCTGTCAGAATGAATACATCCGTGAGAGAAGCTGAACGAGCATTTGTCTAGGCTTATAATGACTACTGACAAAATGCAGCTATGCTCACCAATCTATGCAACAGATAATGAAGCTGAATATATTAATAAATCATCTGCTGAGGAAGGAAAGCAACCACATTACATTTTTAAACAACTTTAAATATTCCATTCCCAGAAGTAGTACAAGAAATAGACAGTTGTCCAAAAGGTTGCAGAAGCCCAAAATACAGACAGACTATGAGTAGTAAAAATAAGGGAAAAGACAGGAGACGGTCTTGACTAATAAGACAAGATCTTTCAGACAAATTGAAGTTACTGCCTGAACTAGCACCTCAGTGGTGCATAACGAATGAGTGAATGGAAGTACAAACCATCTTTGAGGTGGGGAGGCTCAGGTGCAGTTGCATGAGAAAGTTTTAAACAGTACCCATTCTGAAAATGGAAGTTTTGATTCTAAACTAATAGTTTTTCGCCTCTTTTGTCAGCCAAAGGCAATTAAAATGAATGGAAGCGTGCCCACTGACATGGACGGGCTTTGAATTCAGGCTCTGTCTTCTTTCAAAAAAATGTCAAAATATACAAAAAATGTCTGCCCAGGCAAGCATGTGTTGGAAATGTGAGACAAAAGAACATTGACAGACTGTCAAATTACAGGAATTAGGGAAACAGTCCAAGCTGTCACAAATTAAGATTATTTCCTGTAATTCTGTCTAGAAAGTCAACACATACAATAGAGTGGGTTTTTTTTCAAGTTCTTCCACATTTGTATTAAAAGGATTCAAGAGAGATGGTCATTTAGAAAAAATAATTTAAAGAAATAGAGACCTAAAACAAACAGCTTGTACAGTTTTCAATAGCTTGCAGAAATTGTTTGTCTGGATATCTCAATTCTAGTCTCTTACTACCAAAAAAAAAAAACAAAAAAAAAGGGCTTTGTGTTTGAAACCTTTGTCATTATTATATCCATTGTAAACAACTATTTAGACAAAATTAAAGCGACTGCAAGTGGTCTCCCCCCATTTTTCTCTCCCCATTTTTTCCAAGAAGGAAAATCCTTCCTGAATTGAGAATTGATGCGAACCCTTTTGAAAGGGGCATGTGGACTCTGAGCGCTCAAGGAACATCACGGAATACCACTTTCCAAACCAAAAGGAAAACAAAATAGGACAGAATGCATCACTGAACCGAGAGCTCTTGGAGAAATGAAGTCTCTTTGGAGACGTTTTGGGAAATCAACAGTCTGTGCTCATTCTTACTCATATAGACTTACAGAATATTTCTGAAGGAGCATAGCATAAATATCCCATATCTAGTTTGTATAACTTCGCATGAGAAAGAGAGGGAGATTTCAGTCTGGGTAAATTTACACAGTTCTGCTGGAGTAAAGCAGACAAGGTAACAACATCATCATTTTCCTATTTTAATGTGCTGATGGAACTTGAAGCAGTGTGGAGGGAAAAGGCACAGATGAAAGACTCCTGAAAGGAAAAGGGGAATTGCTTTATTCCCCTTCTCCTTTTTGCTTTTTTTTCCCCTGCAATTTGAGTTATCTCCTGCAAGATAAAATAGCGGGGCTACGTGTCTCTGAGAAGAGATCAAACAGGGAGCACTCACCTGTTCAACCACACGGCGTGGGACACATGCTGCACATGTGCAAAGAACCATGAAAGGGCCAAAAAAGCGCTCTGTGACCCCTCTCATAAAGTGCAGCGCCTTCATCTTTTGAAGGGGTAGTAAGCTTCAGTATTAGGAACATTTAAAGCTTTTTTTCTTTTTTTTTTTCTCCCTAACAAAATGGAGGGGTTGACTAATGGCCCCACTGCTCTGAATCAAAATACTTGCTATACTTGTCTATATGTATTAAAACACTGTAGTAGAAAAAAAATTGACTTCAACCTTTTATGCTGTCATTCTTTCACTATAAAAATGAGACACTCATAGAGGGAAAATGTATTGGTTCTGAATGTGCTCAGGGAAAAAAAAAAAAAAGGAGTTTTCTTCTGAGAGTTTTATCTTGGTAAGACTTTCTATACTGTGCTTGACATTCTGAATTGCATGATTATATAGTATAAGACTCCGGCAACGTTTTGTGTTGTAAAGATGGAGATGCTCAGCATTTTGCCAGATGCCAAGCGATATTCTGATATTTCTATCCCCTCTTTAAACTGAGTGACAGTCAGCACATTCACAATGAAGCCAAGACAATCTGCTATCAAGTTCCAGTGCTGCTATTTTCCCTGATGAAGATCCTAGCGCTTGCTGGAATAAAGCTCTTGAAAACTCCGCGTCTGGAAGAGCCGGCTTGCTCTCCGTGTGATATAATTTCCTATTTGTGCCAGGCTAATAAGTAGATCACTGGGTACAGGCTTTTTGTAAGTAAGTCTATACGTACTGCACCATTTCCTGGCTCAGGGAGCTCCTCGGCGTTGCAGGCTGTGTGCAGTGGGGGAGGTGCCAGAGCTGATCAAGCAGTGTAATTTTATACATTACTGAATCAGTGCAGGAGAAACCTGGAGGGACAAAGCAGCATCTTCTCTTTGGACTGCACTGTCAAATCCTACAGCTTTCCCAGCCCAGCCATGCTCTGAGACATTTTTCCTCTCCTTTTTTTTTTTTCCTGATTTTGGTGTGAATGATAAAGTGATCTGATGATGGCTCTCGTTATGGAACCTATTAGCAAGTGGACGCCCAAGCAAGTAGTGGATTGGATGAAAGGTAGGATCATTTATTACTGTGTATTGTCTGTACTTCAGCTCCACGCGATTTGCATTTTTCCTACTGTATGCCTTGTGTTGGGAAGAGTTAATGCAGTTTTGGGAAGCGCGGTGCGGCTCTGCTGCCCGCGCTGCGCAGCGCGCTGCCGGGATCGCCGGGGAAGCGAGCGCATCCGCGGGCCAACGCGGAGCGAACCTGCTCCAGCCCGCGAGTCCGTTAGGATGCGATGTGCCCGGGGAGGCCGGCGGTGCGGCACCTGCCCTGCTCAGCGCTGTGCCCCGTCAGGGACGTGGCGCAGTGGCTGTGCGGCACGCGCGCCGGGGGCTCGCGCGGGGCGCGAGGGGCTGCGCCGCGCGCAGGCACCCATCCTGCTCCGTGTGCGCCCATCCTGCTCCGTGTGCGCCCATCCTGCTCCGTGAGCGCCCATCCTGCTCCGTGTGCACCCATCCTGCTCCGTGTGCGCCCATCCTGCTCCGTGAGCACCCATCCTGCTCCGTGTGCACCCATCCTGCTCCGTGTGCGCCAGCACCGCGGACAGGGCAGGCGGCGCCGCGGGGTGCGCAGCGCGCAGCGCGGGCCCCCGGGCAGGCTCCTGGCACCGAGCGTGATTTCCCGGCACGGCAGCGGGAGAGGGCTGGGGCTGACCGTGCCGGGCTCAGCTACAAACAGGTTGATCCGGATGGAGGGGTGACCAGCGTTTGGGTTCCTCCCGAGCGTGGGGACTGTGTTTACACGGCAGCCTGCGTGACGGCTCCGAGACGCTTCGGAGGAGCTCTCTGTCTGAGGGACAAATAATTTCTGTAACACATAATCTCCATTATATAAGAAGAGAGGTGCACGTTTTGTTTGGATGTTCCTGGTGGAGAAAATTTCTGTAATGAGATTATTGAACTTACTGGAGGGATGAACTGGCTGCCCATTATAAGAGCCTTAAAGCTTGCAGCAGGTTATCAGTAATTAGGCAACGGCTTTGATTTCATCAGCTCAGCTGCATCTCCATCCTTCATTCAAACGGGGCTGTTCAGGTGCTCATCAGACACACTACACACAAACTATTCCTTCACAAACATGAAGTATTACAAAGCAAATGGCACCTAAGGTGCTGGAGGTAGTTTGTTGCTGAGGTGTCAGCTTGGGTTAATTGGGAGGGCTGAGGCAGGTCATCAGGATGGCTCCTGAAACCCTACATGTATGATTAATATCCACATTCCAATGGCATTTCCTCAACCCAGCACCTAGTGTGCGTGCACAGGACAGCCTGCTGATCCACATCTCTACTATCAACACGAAAATATTTTTAAAATAGGCAGATTATTACACTACTTTAACTCATAAGTTGAATTATAATGTAATTTAAATGTCAAAGTATATGTAGTACTTGTTGCTACATTTAAGAAGAATCCATGCTCTGTAATTTTTTTGATGTAAACTAATTAGATCTTTGCTACTATTAGTCCATAATATGTATATGTACTACAGAACACAAGACCGTAAAAACAGAAGATTTTTTAAGCGTGGAATTCCAATATTTCCTCCATGTGAGGAACCACCAGTGCTGAGCGGCCTAAGTGCAACATCTCTACAGAGGAACTGCCTCCTGCATCCCTAGGGAAAGCGGGAGCAGCCGGTCCTGCCCGCGTGTGCCTCGGGGCTGCGGCACGAGCACATACATTGCAACCCGCAGCGAGGCACTCGCGGGGCAGGCACGTCCCTGGGCACCACCCACGGACACCAACGGGGCACGGACCTCTATTTTTAACATACTAATAGAGTGTTTGCTTCGCACGCTTCAGTTATAGCCAAGGAAAACCTATCAAACCTAGGAAATATAAATGGAAGCATCCCAAAGTTACACCAGGATTACTTGGAAATCTCCAACTTGATAGCAATTGTCCAGTCATGGCCACAGTTACCTGTAATGTACTTATTTTCCGTGTTATCAGCTCCATTAGCTGTTGCAATTCTGCTCCAGAGCTGTTAATGAATTAGTGAGTTCAAAGCTCTGCACAGCTAATGAGTGCTAAGGTAGCCTATAGATAAAACAAAGTCACTTATACTGAAAGGTACACTTCTTGAAGGGAAAAGTTATTGTAAAGGCATTTCAGCAAATTTATCCTCTTATCAATGTGCGCTATTGTCTTCACCATGGAAAGAAACATGGTAAAGAACAAGCGTAATATACCTTATTTTTCCTTAAAATACATGTAGTCAATGATCTTTATTTGTAAAGGTTATAAATTGTAATACATTTTGTAGTAGAATGATAGTAGCATTTATCATAGCAATCACTTCTGCTACTGTTACATACTTTTTAAAACTGTCAATAAACTCCATTTTGAAAGTAACTGGTACAAAAATCCTGCAGCATCAAATAATTTAGAGGAACATGGGAGAAAGCCACAAAAATTATGTTAATAGTTTGAGACCCAGCTGCCCCAAATGCATCCTGACTGCAGTGAGCTATTAGCAGCAGCAGCTGCAGCCCAAGCCCCATCCAAGAGGAGACATCCTTCTGTTCTGTTCCTTAAGGAAATGTTACTTGCCAAAAAAAGTAAAAATTACTAGGCTCTAAGAAATATTATTATGACAAGTTGGCATCTTGTATTTAGCCACGGTTCCTTCCTTGGGAACTCATTCAGTTGGAATTTAACTTGGGAACTGGGTTGCACATTGTGGCCAACCAGAAAAGGCCACACAAGTCTTTGGACGTTCATGCTGGAGGCTGACAGAGGTCTAGACTAAGACTCTACCTTTGATTAAAGAATTTGTCTTTAGAGAACGCAAAAATATTGCATAAAGTTTTGCAAATGCAGAGAAGTCAATGTGGTTAAAAAAAAAAAAAACTTTCAAAGGAATAGACAATGTGATTTGTAGAGATATTTTCAACAATTTTCAGACAGTATTCTTTTTTTCCCCATTTTTTCCCAATATTTTACATTTCTCCATGTTCTCCCCTCCAGAAAATGAGTCTATTATGTTTCCATATCTTACTTAATTCAAATGTTTTCTTGGGGATACGCTAGAGACCCAAGAAGTTAGCTTAAGAGGAAGTGCCTTCCATTGGTTTGCTCAAATGACATTTCTGCACTGCTGGAAAACACATACTGTCTGTAGGGGAATTGTTTAAAAAAATACTGTTCTTAAAATTGTTCTATTTTAATTCTGATTGAGTTTCGCATGTTAAAGAGAACCTGGGGCCAGCTATCCTTACACATGTGTGCGCATCAGGGCAGGCAATCCTGCACATCAGAGGGGCACAGAGGAGGCTTGCTGCCTTGCAGATACAATTAGTAAATTAGTGGTAACTTGTGGTTTCATTTTGAGTAAAATCTGGCAGGTTCGCTAGGTATTTTTCAAATAACAGCATCAAAGATTTTCCTCTTTCCTCTTTCACTCTTCCTGAGTGAAGCAGTTTACAAGTCGTGGGTCATTTAAAAGGTTATCTCATTTACGTTTAAGTGACCCCTATGTACAAATAAATACTAACCTTCCAAAATAATCCAGCAAAGTGAAATGAAATACCACGCAGCGAAATACAGCTGTGACTCGGAGAGACAGGAATATTATTGAACAGTTGAAATTAAACTAGGAATAACTGCACATGGAGTCAGCTGTTCCAAGTCGTGCTGCCTGACAGTACAACCTGCAGCAGAGGTTTCTCTCATAACGAGCACTCCGCTTTGGATGCTTATTGCACAACTGCAACCATTTCTTTCCCCTTTAAATGCAGAATTTCTCCACTCTCAACAGGAGATGCAGACATGAAAAAAATAAAAATTAATTCAGTTGGTAAACTGATTAACTGTGCTGCACTGATCCTGTGCAGAATAATTATATGTTTAGCTGAAGGGTTTTCCTTAGCATGTAATTCCCTGATTTCAAGCTGGCTCATAAAAGAGAAAGGAAGGGAGGAGGGGGAGCTGGGAGCAGGGAGGCTGATGACGTGAGTGGACTTGTTAGCATTCACATCACACAGGGCTCCGGCAAACCCCTTCTCAGGCTTTTTTTTTGCTTTTCATTAAATCACTACCTGCTCTGTAGCAGTATGTCATAAACAGGGAGTCTCCTCTGTTTACACAGTGTTATATATAAAATCTTTGAGTGTACTGGAGGCACAGCTAAATATTATGATCCAGTGCAAAAGCAGCCTTAGAGCTGCTGAGCTGGATGATACTTAGCTTCCCTGATCTCCCTTTCTGACCTTAGAATCCCATAATGCAAGAATTCTACTTCGCAGGATGCAATTTGAAACTTAAGTAGATAACCCAGGTCACATCTTACTTAGAAAAATGCAGGTTTTATAGCATTCCTTCAGTTCTTACCATAGACAAATAGATTTGGGAAAGATCCGAGAGCCACAGCCTTTAGAATTAGCACTGAATTTGCAGGCAGCTCTACAGCGAAGGTTTTATCATTTTCAATCTACTTTCAGCAATCTCGAAGGCGAAGGAAACAAACCATGGAGGGGGATGGCTCCCAAGCGCTCCCTGCATTACTGTGCTCTACCAGCATGACACTGCCGCTTGTTGCTGGAGAGAAATTGAATCGGAACAGTCTGCAGTTCCTCTCTCAGGCTTCCTAGAAGTTTCAAACCATGACACATTTTTAGGAATAAATTCTGGCACCAGCTACTTGGTTGCATGTTGGTTTTTAGCCGATCTCAATTATGATATCTTACAAAAATAAGGGAAATATTTATTTACGGGAGAATTTAGTGCTTGCAAGTAGCAGACTCCAAGTGAGCTCATGGATTGTCAACAACGAGTGATCAAAGCGCAGGCTTCCCTTCAGCCGGAGCGAAGCCTGCAGGGCCCACGGCCGCCCTCCCTGCAGCAGTCGCTGCCGCGGGGATTTCATCCCTCGGCAAGCCAGGGAAGCAGCCACGAGCTGCATCTCCAGCCCTTGGTGTGCCCAGTGTCAGCAGTGGGGACCTACGATCTCCAGCTGGATCTCCTGCTCTCAGAGGCACGAGTCCTTTCCCCTCCACTCAGGCTTCACCTTGCTCGTCTCTGTAGTGAAAACGTGGGGTCTCTAAGAACAACTACATTTCTCAATTAACAGAATTAATTCATAATTACTTCCTCCTTTTCAATAATTTACCCCCACACCATGAAGTGTGGAAATATGAGCACAGATGAATATAGATGTTCAGCTAGGGTGAGAATGAAGTCTGTGTCCCAGCTTCAGACTGTGCACACTGCCAGAGGGTCCTAACACCACGCAGCAGGAAATACCCATGAGATCCTAAAGGTATCCCTGGTATCTATTTTATTCTGCCATATATTTAGTTTTTGTTACTTACCTAAGCCAATTAACTAAGAAAAAATGAGTGGAATAGAAGTAGAGAATGAAGAGGGACTTCAAAGAAACTGAGGGGAGTCTTCAAGCTTGTAAGAGAGGCAAATCCACCATCACAACTAAAAAGTCTACAAGTACACAAAAACACCTCTCTGGGCTAAAATAATTTGTTAAAAGGGGCCGGGAGACTAAATAAGTCTATTACTTTACAGTATGGGAGATGTGAGACGAGATTCCAGGCAGCAGCGTTCCAATGGCAGGTACAGTTAAATGGCAGAACACGGTGCCCGGGCGGGCTTGGGCATTCCCACCGCTGAACATCTAAGAAGAGATCAGGGACACGTGGGCCTGCAGCTGTTGAGATCCCCAGCCTGTTCCAGCAGAACTGGCTAATCTCTTCCCAAGGCTGTTTCCAGGTCAAACAAGACCCTGGTTTCTTGCATAGGAATGACTCCGACACATATGGAATGGTCTAGAAAAGATTATTCCTCTGACTTCCTTCTGGATATTTCATGATTTAATCTTTCCAGAATACCTCTGTGAGAAGAATAACCTAATGCAGAGGGTGGTAGAGGCCTGGGATACACCTGCATTGCAAATACCCTATGAATTAATGCAGTTGGGAAGACTGGACTGGGGGGAGGCAGCTACATCTTACTTAGTACAAAATGTGGAAAAATATCATAGGTGCTGTCATCTCCGATCCCAGCTCAGCCTTTCTCAGAACAGGAGTCTGGCCGAATTGAGCTGTTCCTTCACGATGAACAAATATGAGGAGATATCAGGACTTTCTTTCCCCTCTTACTTTTTACTTTCTCTTTCAATGCTTTCACGTAATTTATCTTATGTCTCTTTAAAGTATCTTTAATTCTTATTTTCTTCCAAAATGTTTGCATATCACTAATCATTAGCATTTCTAAAAGTTGCTGGCCATGTCATGGTTTTGTTATCACCTGCTTTATACATGGAAATTGAAAAGAGATGCTGTCCACATTGCTTATGAAGTACAATTGCTAGTATGTATCATGTGTACATGTAGCAGGAAAACATATTTAACTGAGTAAAACCAAGTCAGAGACAAAGAAATCAAAAGAAAAGCCAACACGGTGCCAATGTCTAATGTTGAGAATGTTTTATTAGAAGTCTATGGTATTAAGATATCATATTAGAAGCTCGTGAGAGCAGAAGATGGGACTGACCAGGGTTGCGCTGTCAGAAGTGTCTCCTTCTCCACACTGGAGCCCAAAGTCCACTCCTTTCAGCCGAACAGGTTAAGACTCAGAAGATCAACAGGGTAATTGGGACTCAGCCTTCAAAGCTTCAAATATTACCACTTTGAATTCAACCTGTGTACCCTGGGCGCAAGGACCCAGGGTGGAAGAGCAACTTGGCTCCCTTTGCTGCCTTTCCAAACACGTGCAGCCACAGCGGGTGGCATGGCAAGCTGGCCACGCAGGGCCGAGCAGGGCCCTGTAGGAAGGCAGCCGTGTCCCACTCCACCTGCGTGTTCCTTCCGTGTTAATGAGTCAGTTGAGATATTTCCACATCCCCGTCGCTATTCCTCATTTTTACAAGTACTCTTAGGAGGGTAAATTAGAACGCAGTCAATATATCTTCCAAAAACAGGCTGCAGATTTGCACTAGCTCCATAAAACATTTCAGCAACACTAGCAAGTCTATTTTTAGTATCTGGAGATTCACTGATGCATTCTAAAATTTCCTCATAAAACATATACGTTCAGACACTTTGAAATAAATATAATAGTGTTTGCAGAGAAAAACCTGAGTTGCACGAATGCCTCTCAAGTCACATTTATCAAACGTAACTAATCTTCAAGGATATTATGTATAGAAATTTGTTTTATTGTCTTGAATCTTAATATAGGCAGCCAGACACAGTTGTCATACATCTCTATATCTTGTAATCTTATGCTATATCAAGTCATATCATGCAAAATTTCCACCTCTCCTTGAATTCTGCTCACTGCAGGGAGACACAGCAGCACTGCACATTCAGCAGAGATCACCCTTCTCCATTTCTCCATTATTTCAGTATTTCACATGAAGAAGCAAAGTTTGGAACAAATTGGATCCTGCAGTTGACACTTTCCAATCGCATTCAATAAGACTTTATTCTTCAAGTAATTAGAAAGATATGGGATGTTGCTGAGCAACAAAATTCGTTCCTTGTTTCATCCCAAGCATAATCCCAGCATCACTCCTTTTCTCTCCTGAGTCCTACTTTTTCCCTAACTTTTCTAGCTAGAAGACTGTTCTGGCAGAACTGACACCAACACATGTACCATAATGTTGGGAATACCAGGTGGAATACCTCAGGGTTGTTTTTTACAAGTTTATAAAATGTCTAATTCTTTGGAAAAAAAAAGAAAGTAGAAAAATAACATACCACAGTGCTACAGGATAGCTGGTTACCAAAGCTGGAAAACAGTCACAAAATATTTTACTTTGCAAAAAGTTTTCCGAGTTGCATTTATACCTGTCAGAAAAAAAAATATTGTAGTCTTGGTGGTGTCCCCATTTCAGCATTCAAAACCCACGGGAAGGCAGCTGGCTGCTTCCCGGGAGCATCCTCAAGCTCCTCTCCTCCACACAGGTTATGCGTCAGATGAAGGCCTCGTGCCTGAGGAAAGAAACATTCCTACCTGGTGAAATTTCCCTACATCTGTTTCTGACAGGTTTAATCAATCTATTTGTAGTAAGGAGAGAAACACACGAGGCATGCTGAGCACTGCAGCAACACGTGCTGCATACGGCAGGAAGGCGAGCAGAATGTTACGGTTTGTCCTGAGGTAGATTGCACATGAATTTTAACATCAGCAATGGGTTTGAAAGCAAAAAAAAAAAAAAAAGCAAAAAGGATAAGTACTTTAAACATTTAAACAACCTATCTTATTAATTTAATTCTTTCGGAGAGCAAATATCCTGAAGTGCTGACAGAAATGGGAGGTTGCAGCTCTGCTGGTGAAATTAATGACAGTGATAACATTAAATGAAGAATTGTACTTGAATAAGCTACAGTGATGTGGAGCAATAATATACATTCATGCTCTGCTCCCAGCATAACGTTGAGGAAAACTTCCAAATATCACTTTAGTGGTTTCCTTTTTTGCACTAAGCTCTTTCCCCTGATCTGCTGAGAACAAGGAGATTAACGGGAGATGAAAAATGGACCTCAGTGAGTTATCGTTATAGGTTGCAGAGAGAAGAACAAATTGTAAGGCTGGATTTGTGAAGAGCCGTATGATGAAATAAAACGAAATTATTCCTGATTAACCAATGCTCAGATGGCTCCCAACAATTATCCTTGCTGACCTTCTATAGTGATGCGTTCAGGAAAGTTCAAGGCCAAGGCAACATTTGCTTTTGCCTGGTCAAATTCTCCACCGAATGTTTTCCAGGAAAAATGAATTATACAAGGCCTGTGGTGCATTTTATTTATAGTGTGGATGACTTACTTAAAATAAAACTGTAACAGACAATAATTTTACAAAGTATATTAATATCTCTTCCCTATAAACATATTCATCTTTTTTACCCTAGATATTATCAAGTACAAAAATTTTACAGATTTCAGGAGTTCCCAAAGTTCCATGCTATGCTAGGGATTTTCTAGCTCAGAATATACTTTTTTTTTTTTTTTTCATATCACTCACTGTTGAATATTCTTTCATTCATAAATCCTGAATTTTAACTCTTAGCATACTCCAACAAAGATGTCACCGTCACTAATATGAATCCATTAATAATTGCCTGCCATATGGAACCATAATACCTTTCTTCATTATTGTGATGTGTGACTACACTTGTATTTCCTGCAATTTCAATATATCAAAATCAGATAGAGGATGTCATAAACCCACCACAAGCACTGCAGTCTCCATTCTTCAGAATGACACAAGCTGCCTTGCAGGAAGCCAAAGCAAAGTCCTCAACTTGACCGTATTCACGATCACCTCTAAGGAGACGTTAAGTACAACTTAGCTCTTTCTGAAGGATTCAGCTGATTTTGCTGTTTCAGGAGCTGTTTACACCAGTGATGGGAGGAGCTGCATGCAAGCTGCAAACCACAAGTATCACTCAATCTTACGGTGGTTTTGAAGTCAAGATTCCAATCCATTTCACTGTTTAATAGTTGCCTTTCAAAGCTATTTGTTCCTGAAGGGCCCAGCAAATTCTATCCACAAGTGCTGTCAACAGTTTTCAAGTTAGATGCAAGTACCACCTTACTTTTCCTTTCACCCAATGAACAAAGTTTATTTTTTCTTTATTTGAGTAATCTCCTTTTCCATATACGACTTTTCCTTCTTCCAAGCATGCCTTGATAGAGCTACAACATCAAGTGAGTTTTATTCCCTGTGTTAAAGACATTACAATTCCACTAACAGCCATTCTTCCTTCAAGAGAGACCCACTGGTTACTATATTCTGTATTCCATATTCTATTTTATACTCTATAACTTAGATTATTAAGGAATAAGATAAGATTTATCTGTTAGTCATTGAGATTGTTTAGCACTGACCAAGTTCTCGTACCCTTTTGACAGACTATGAGCATGACTTAATCACCTTTACTAAAGAGCAGGAAAAGGTCAAATTGCTTCCAGCTAGTATCATGTTTTTGTATATTTTTGCATGTTTCCATATAGGTCATCCTTAAAGTCATCCTCCTCATAAAGCCTATGACCTTTTAGCTGTAGAGAAATTAGTTATAAATGCCTTTTAAAAAATATACTTTTTTGATCGAAGACCACATTGAAGATTGAAGATTGAAGATACATGAAAATTACCACTAAGTGCCAAGAGACCAGCTAAGCAGTCCTTGTGGTCTGCTCTACAGAGCCATAAATACAATCTCAAGGAACAGTTTCTGACCAGTTCAGTCCCTATATTGCCAACAAACAAGCCACTAGATTTGTATATGCACTAGAACTCCTCTGGAGAACAAGCAAAAAGAAGAGATATTAATCACAACAGGGATTTTCTTCGTCTTTTAAAAACTTAATTTTTTGACATATTTGCTTTTTAGTTCATATGAAAAACTACCTCTGTTTGAATTAAGATGGACAGTAATGTCATCAGCCTGACAACTCACAGACAGCAATTATCACTTGAATGAAGAGCATGTTACAGCTCTCACTTCACCTCCTCCTCTCCTCTCCTCTCCTCTCCTCTCCTCTCCTCTCCTCTCCTCTCCTCTCCTCTCCTCTCCTCTCCTCTC